>JABUQX010061817.1:40000-42500 GCA_015478945.1 Trachelipus rathkii
ACTGACAAATGAATTTAAATTTGAACATTAATATTTTTTTTTTTTTTTTTTTTTTTTTTTTTTTTTTTTTTTTTTTTTTTTTTTTTTTTTGCAAAAATGAAATGGGAAATTTTTCTAATTTCAAAATTACATCAACTTTATTGGTTTATCCTCTTAATTTTTTTTATAATCTTTCCTCTATATAAATTATAAAGAGACGTAAATTAAATGAGTTATGATAAGAAAATAAAAACATAAGGCACATCAAAATATATATATATAGAAAAAGCGTTTTTAGGAACAGGTTGAGGTGTGTGGTGTATGGTGTGTGGTGTGTATGCATGGGTGTGGGTATATGTAAATATGAGTGTGGGTTTGGATACGTAGACGTTCTTGGGTGTGGGTATATGTAGATGTGGGTATGGATTTGAATGCCTAGACGTCCTTAGGTATGGGCGAGAGAGAGAAAAAGGGAGAAATCCACTATTAGTAAAGGTGTTCAACTTTTCATTCATAAATTATATATATTATCTATTAATTTTTAAAATAATAATAATTTATTAAAAATATATAAATCACATTATAAATATACCATTTTCCAGTCTCATCAAACGTTTTTTGTAATTTGCTTTACATCGTGTTTATTTGGCATTATTTTAAATGTTTAAAATATGTCTTAACTGTCAGTTTATTGTAACTATTTGACACTTACAATAAACACCGAATCTTATTTTATCAACAACTATTATTTAAAGTATATTTATATTGCATTTAATTCTCTTTGACCTAATTTTTATGAATGTAATCCCAAAATTTAATAAAATGATATAAATAAGAATTTATTTTTAAACCTCAACTTCGAATTTTAAATGATCAAATTGTTGCCTTAAATGCACAAGTCATAAGATCAAATTACATGATTATAAAGGGACTAGCTAAAATAGTCGACAGGTCAAACGGTCAAAACCACATAAAAAAAAAATTCCGTACAGCCCACAACAGCCGTTAGGATAGGTTAGGTTAGGTTATGTTAAGTTAGACTAAGTTAGGGTAGGTTAGGTTAGGCTAAGTTAGGTTAGGTTAGGTTAGGTTAGGTTAGGCTAAGTTAAGATCGGTTATGTTAGGTTTAGATAGGTTAGGTTAGGTTAGGTTAGGTTACGTTTTGTAGGATTCGTTAGAAAAACTCTAAATAACCAAATTTTATTTTACAAATGTCGACCATTTGACCGGTCGGCCATTTTGATACTGAAACGATATTTCATAGAAATGGCAACAACCCATTATTAATCCTGTAAGTTTTTGATTTACAAGAAGGAAGCAATTTTTATTATTCTATTTTCGGCATTCCATAAATTTATTCCATATATAAGAATATTTCACGTAGATCATTTTAGCAATATTTGGATATAATTATAATTTCTTTTGTATTTATTTTTTCTATGAAAGCTTCATGAATTTTCATTAATTTATGACATTGTATATTTTAATTTCTAATGTATGGTTTTTCGCAACTTGTGTTATTAATTTATCGATATAATATAATATATATATATATATATATTATATATATATATATATATAATATATATATATTATATGATATATATAATTATATTATAACTATATAATATAATATCTATATATATATTATATTTTATTTATTTCAAAATTGGGTGGGTATTATAATTTGCAGTATTTTGGCGCTATTCGAGATCTTATTACTCTCTAGTAACTGAATGAAAAAGTTTTTCATTAAAATAATTTCTTTATATATATATATATATATATATATATTATATATATTAATTATATATATATATATTATATATTATATATATATATATTATATATATATATATATATATATATATATAATATATATATAATATTCATATTCTATTAATTTTAGTTATCATAATTCTTTTAACATTTATTATTGTGTATTACTATAGTAAATTATTTTATCAAATAAAGTATATACAGTATTTTATTATTATTTTTTCTTCCCAAAAACATATTTCAAAATTGTCTAGAAATGCATAGTAGTTTATACAATATTTTGTAAAAAATGTTTTTTCAACTTTTTAATGTATTTTTTTAAAAAAAAATATTTGCGTTACATTCTCTATGAATACGTAAATTTTTGAATTCATAATTTTTAATAAAATCAAAAAAATTATTGTGGAATAACTAACACTCAAAATTTGTTTCTTTAAATTTAAGATACTAAAACCATATTAACTTCTCATTCCATTACAACAGTGAAAAATAAAGTGTTTAATCGTTTGGTGGAAGGTTAAGTAACAGAAATTTTCATTGCGAATTAGTTATTTGTTAAAACTTTAGTAGCTATTCTTTCCATTTTAGATCCTCTTAAACTTTTATAAAGTTTACATATTGGGTATTGCTAATTGTTTCTAAATTATGGATTTTCTAATATGCTTAATAATGGGTGACCTACAAGAAAACGTGCCCCGCGGGCATGTTTTATGATATCTTCTACAATCATTCACTAATCACC
>JABUQX010061817.1:52500-56919 GCA_015478945.1 Trachelipus rathkii
ATACATTATATACAATATACCATAGCAATTAATTATTGGCGACGTTCGAATAATTGGAGGATCACCAAAGTTTTATATATTTTTTAAATATTTCAAATTTCATTATTCAAAATATTTAATGTATTAATTTTAATCAAAGATATTTTTAATTTTTTCATCAAATTTAAAATTTTTGTTTAAACCGGATTTAATAGTAGTTATATTATAATTTTATTTTTTTATTTTATTAAATTTAATTTGAAAAATCAAAGTTCCTTCGCAAAAAAATCGATACATCACTATTTTTACTCATAGTTATAGTTTCTGAGGTTTATAACCTGTAGTCAAAATCAGATGAGATTCATATGCATAACTAACATAACCAAACCATGATTCTAAAGATTTAACAATATCTGAGGCAGATACAATTTTCCCTTTAAATTATAACGGAATGTGGAATTTGATCTTAATCCTTTCTGAACTTAAAACACCCTTTTTGGTACATCATTTATTCTACTAATTTGCTAGATAAAACACTTAAGCTATATTTTGGCTAAAAGCCCTTTAAGGTATGAACTGTGAACTTTTTTTTTTTTCTTAAAAATTTTCCGTTCAAAAAAATTTCTAAGTTCAGAAAAGTTCAGTTAAGTTTAGTTTTTTAAGAAAAAATTATTTAGTGGCAAGCTTCTGGCAAAATTCCAGAAGCTGCCATTAAGGAATTTTCTTAAAAAACTTTACTTTAACTTAACTTTTCTGAACTTTGGAAATTTTTTTGAAACTTAGAAAATTTTTTTTGAAAAAAGTCCACAGTACAGTATCTAATCAAATAGTGCCGCTAAGAAAATGGGCGTTAAAAATATATTGGCGAACATAAGTTTTCAAGATAGCTTTTAATTTACCCAAGTAAATTCTTCTACATGTTTTCCTTAGTTTTAATTTAACATTAGTAAATAGCTAATATAATTGTAATCTTCGATAAAGAAACTAACAAGATTAAAGAAACTTTGAAATTGAAATAGTGGAATAATAAACAGAAAAATATTCTATATTCCTATCGAATTTTCCTCAAGAAAATCGAAAATTGTAATTGTATTTTTGAATTTTTAAAAATAAGTTAATAAAAAGATAAGAAACACAACCAAATTGTGGCAATATCTTATATCAATGTCCCATTTTCTTATCATTAACTCTTCAATAATATAATAATAATAATAATAATAATAATAATAATAATAATAATAATAATAATAATAATAATAATAATAATAATAATAATAATAATAATAATAATAATAATAATAATAATTCACATGTAGTAACTTGATTCGTCATGTTTAAGTTGAACTATATAAAAGAAAAATTTTAAATCTTCTTACCAAATTATAATTTCCATTTAGATTAAATTTCCATAAAAAAATATCTTATTCAGCAACTCTCTCTCTCTCTCTCTCTCTCACTCTCTCTCTCTTCTTTCTGCATTTCTCTGTATTTATCTCTTTTCTCTCATCTGCTCTCTGCATGTCTCTCTCTCCTCTCTCTCTCATCTCTCGCTCTCTCTCTCTCTCTCTCTGCTCTCTCCTGTATTGAACATGACAAATAAATTTTATATTTGAAGTTACAATTTTTATAATTTCTTAATTTTTACTTTTCCATATTTTAGCCAGAGTGAAAAGGAAATCTTTGATGAGTTCGAAGATTCAGATGATGATTGCAATATATTGATTCAGTCTCTTAATCCACTTTTTTTATTACTCTTTCTCTCTGTGAAATTATAATGAGAGCAATGAATTTAAATGGACTTTGGGACAACATCGCAAACTGTTACTAAGAAAAACTATAAAAGAACAAAGGTATTGAAGGACAGGTTTAGGTGTGTGTTGTGTATGTTGTTATGTGTAATGATGTGTGGTTTATGTGTATGTGTTAATGTGTGTGACAGTTGTCTTTCAAGTTTAAAATGTTTCAATGAGAGTTTGCGTTAGTGAGAGTAAGAGGAGAAGAAAAGACGAACCATTCTGTAAATGTTTAATATTCGTAATACTGAATTCTAAATTTACATTGTTAATATTTGAGTAAAGATAGTAAAGTAATTTATTATAAAGTTATAAATCTTTCTTCTTAAGATATAAATTCTCCAGACACTAATAAAAACCGTTTCCAAATACTTTGGTTTTAATGTCCTTGTTAATTTTGTTAGTTTTGTATTAGGAGCATATATATTTATATATATATATATATATATATATATATATATACTATATAATAATATTAATATACTAATATATAATATATATATATATATATATATATATAATATATATATTTATATAATATATATAATACGTATTTAATATATATATATATATATATATATATTATATATATATAATATATATATATATATATATATATATTATATATTTATAATATTAATATATATATATATATATATTATAATATATATATAATATATACGCCTGCGTGGCGGTAGGAGGTTGACTCGCTGCATTTCTCATGCGAGAGGCTGCTCATATTCATCCGCGTAGCTGTCTGAGTTTATTTTTCCTGGGGCAGGAAAATAAAACTCGTCTGCGAATACGTAGTGGCGACAAGCTTGGGATACGCCAGCCTTAAAAGGTTCGACTTCCTGTAGTACCGTACTGTGGTTACTTCTGCTGAGAAGGGATAAAGACATTAAAAGGAAGTTATTATATATATATATATATATAATATATATATATATATAATATTATATATATATATATATATATATATATATATATATATATATATATATATATAATATATATATAGTATATATATATATATATATATATATATATTATATATATATATATATATTTGCCTTCGCAACTGTCAGACAAGATTATTTATATTTATCTCATAGAAGAGAGATAGTAACCATTTTTATATTCATATTTTTAAGAATAACAGAATCTTGCTTTAATAACGGAACTTCTACTGATGTATAATTAAAATTTTTATTATAATTCATTACAAATTAAGTTTTATGAATAAGGTCTTTTAAATTTAATAATGTGATAAAAATAAAGAAACTCCTCTAAAATTAAAATTTAAATTTGAAAGAAGATATTGCTACCTTAACTGTATGTCCTAAGGGCAATGTCAAATTACATAATTATGTTAAGGATATTTAAAGGAAATGACAAGAAGCAATTATTATATAATATTTTGTGTCCAAGAAAATGAGTGAGTCTATTATTCTATTTTTCTCATTTTCATATAAATTATATTCACAATATATTAGGAAATATATTTTACACCAGATGTGATTTTTTTAAACGTATTTAATAGTTATTATTTCTTTTGAAGTTATCTTTTATCAATGCCATCGTCATCAATTTTATAAAGTTTATTTAAGGCAGTTATTTTCTAATTTATGGGCTTTGCAATATTCTTAACATAAATGCATAGTAGATATATATTCCTTTTCAAAAAGCTTTTATTATTTACAGTGCTTTGGCGGCAATTTTCGAATACATTTACATCTATCCCAGATGAAAAATAATTTATAATTTAAATATTTTCTTGATGGGAATATATTTTTTATTTAGATTTATTTCATTGAGTTATCATTGATTTTTTTCACAGATATAATTTCATATTAGTTTAAAGCTAAAACAAAATTATTTAATAAAATTATGAAATATTAGTTATTATATTAGCTAAATTAATTACAATTATTAGTTATATCATAAATAATTTATTATACTGTTAAAAATATTTCATTTTGGTTTAGAAAAACATATTTCAAGATAGCCCAGAATTACATAGTTGTTTGTATTAAATATTTTTTTAATCTAGCACTTAGCTGTTCAAATGTAATAACTCTCTAAAAATTTAGCGATATATCTTGCATGAAGTTTTAATATTTTGAATTCATAATATCTAACAAAACCAAAAGGTTCTAAAGAAATACAGTACGTAACATTAATAAAACTATGTTACTTGAATTTTACAATTGGAAAAAAAAGAGATAAATTGTTTTTCTGTTATCAACGAATTTGGAAATTAATTTAATAATTTCTGTACTTAAAACTTCTTTCCACTTTAGCATGCTCTTATAGACTGTTAGGTTGTTAATATATTCCGAAGCACTTTTTTTTATTATGAAAACGGCCTTATTAAATTAGATGGTGAACATAAATCAAGTTTCAATTTAAATTTTAGTTCATTCTCTGAAATTTATATTATATATATATATATCTTATAAATAAATAACTAATATAATAAACGTTATCTTCAATAAACAAACTATCCAGTCTAACGTAATTGTGAAACTGAAATAAACGAAAAATAAAAAGAGAATCTTCATACATTCTGTATTAAATTTTCTTCAAGAAGTCAAAAATCTGAATTGAGCATTTTAATATTTAAATATCTATTTTCAGAAGTATA
>JABUQX010061818.1:0-17500 GCA_015478945.1 Trachelipus rathkii
TATTTAATGGAAGCGGATATAGACATTGCTAGGATGAGTGCAACCTAGAGCAACATGAATATTTCTGGAATTCGAGGGTAATGGAGCATAGGTAGTAAGGATAAGAGGTTAGGAATGTTTGCCGCTAGAAGAGTTGCGTTTCTCAATGGGAAACATAATGCAATCTACCGAAAAATTCGTGACATCTACTGAAATACGAAACGCGCCTCAAAAAATCTCCAATAGTAGATCCCACGACGGACAAGGGACCAGTAAGGAAATTAAAGAAGAAACATGCCATCTAATATATAACAAGCATCGCAGTCAGTATGCAGGGTGTAATCTTGGAAAGGTTTCCACATTTGGGTTGATTGCGACTCGATTGCAACATTTAAGAAGAGGGTCGGAATAGTATAGGATGGAGGTTTCCGTACATATAGTAATTGTTTTGACGAAGCCAATTGGTGAGACCTTTTAGTATTAAGCTAAATGCCATGTATAAAGCTGAGTGGAAGCATTACTTTAGCATAGTTTTCTTTTTTTTTTTTTTTCTTTTTTTTTTTTTTTTTTTTTTTTTTTTAAAGTCTATAGACTTCGTTATACGATTCTGCAATTTGTTTGAGGATTTGCATAAGATTTTTGTGGTTCTGTTGTGACTGGGACAGTCTCGAAAGGCCCATGTCGGCGCTTACGAGTCTCTAATTCGTCTAATGGTTGCGTATAAACGTATCTGAGCAGCTTGTTCTACCCGCTCGCATAACAACAGTGCAATATCCACAGTCTAGCCCCTGAAAAAAGCACACTATACTGCACTCACTACTACTCCACTACTACGGACTACTACTGACTGACTGCTCACTTTTTTATTTATTTATCTATTATTATATTATATTCATCTATTATTTATTTATATATTATTATTAATTATTTTATTATATTATAATTATTTTTTATTATATATTGATATTAAATTATTATATATATATTAGATATTATTATTATTATATATATGTACTATTATTAGCCTATATTATTATTATTATTGCATTTTTCTGATAGTTTTTGCTTTTTAAAAAAAGTCAAATTGTGATTTTTTTTTATTTCTTTTATTGTTTTCTAATTTCGTCAGATTCGTCAACGTCACACGATAATAATTGTTATAAAACTTCTAGCACATAATAAAGATAACCAGATATAATCAATCAACAAATATCAAAAAAAATCCAAAAATACAAGATGTTTTTTTGAAAAAAAATCTAAAAAAAATCACCAAAATTGCATCCCTGTTTTTTTGTGACTGAGAGTTTCTGTCTAACAATCGTTTCTGGAGCTGCCATATAACTTCCCATATGTGAATTGAGCACAAATCCAACGATTACAAGACAGCGCTGGTTACCAAGGGAATGGCACGAAAAAAATCAAGCTGAAAAACAATCAAGTCTGATTTTACTATGATTTTTTATAAAGAAATCAGATTTTTTTTTATTTATGATTTTTTTTAAATTTATTTATTTTTATTTTTTTAGATTGTTTTTCTTATTTTTTGTATATAAAGGATTAACTTCAATAGAAATAAAAAAATAAATAAAAACTATTATTTTATAATTTTAATTATTTTTCAATTTCCAAACGAAACTATGGCAAAGTTTAGGTAAACATTGCTATGGCAACAGTGTAACCCGTAATCTAACATTCTTTATCGTTTCCGTTTCATTGTGGTCATGTACACGACTTGAACCCAGACTAGAGCCGTAGGGTTTAAAATGAAAAATAAGGTCAATGAACAATAACAATTATATCAATTAATAATATAATATCATATATATATATATATATATATAATAATATATATAATAGTATAATATATAAATAGATATATATATAGTATATATATATATATATATAGTATATAATTAATATATTAGTATATAATTTATACAATAATATATAATATATATATAGAGTATAATAATAATAATAGTAATTTAAGAGTATATATTATTATTATATATTATATAATAATATATATATAGAGTATTATAATATATGATTAATATATATAATGATATAATATAATTAATATATATATATATATAATATATAATATATATATTATATTATATAGATATGATAAGTATATGTTTTTTGTATAGATCGTCGTATAATAGAATATGTTAAGGCCAATTTTTGAATATGGTCTACGAAATTTAGCACCCTAGTGAGAAAGACATAGATATCTGACGAGGGCGCAACATAAAGCAACGAGGAGTAAGATTTTTGGCTTTGAGGATAAGAAAATAGGCGTAAGTGTCTAGATAGGCCCCTATGCGGCCTCTTAAGTATTATTCCTATTTATTTTATCAGGGTGACTGGGACATCAGAGGAAAATGCGCTTCTTAATTATAATTTTTTTGATTGACTGGGACAGTCTAAAAACTACCATGCGGCTTCTTTAGAACGATCGTAGGTTAATTACGAGTTGAACGGGACATGTAGAGGGTTAACGCGGTTCTTAATTATTTCAATTAAAGTATTCATTGTGAACTGACAGTCTACAATAGCCCGATCGCGGCTTCGTTAAATATTATCTATTTATTTTCTATTTACTTATTATTAACTGGGACATCTTCTAGAGGGGCAATGCGGCTCTAATATATTAATTATGTTACGGGAAGTCCTAAAAAGACGCAGGGCGGCTTCTTAAGAGGCCCTATTAGTGTAGTTTAGATGATTACTGGGACATGTCAAGGCGCAATGCGTTCTAATATTAATTTTTAATTATGTTCTACAAATATAGTATATTATTATGGTTGACCGGGACAGTCCCTATGATAGGCCTATGCGCTTCAAGTAATTCTTAATTATTATTATTATGTTTGACTTTGGATTACTCAATTTTATTTATGCTCTAAATTATTAAATTATTGTGTTGATAGGCATCCGTAAATAGGCCATGCGGCTTCTTTAATTATTATGCTTTATATGGGTGACTGGACAACCGATCTAGAGAGTTAATGCAAGCTGCGTGAATCGATTATCCAGAATATATAATTAGAAGCGCCATTACCCTCTCAGAAATGTCCCAGTCAGCTCTCCACCAAATAAATAAGAATAACTCCACAAGCGCACGTCCTGATTCTAGACCGTCGTCAGTCAACCACAGTAAATAAATAATATTAAGAACCGCATTGGGCCTCTATAATAAAAATGAACATAATACAATAATAAATAAGAATTATTATACTTAAGAAGCCGTAGGGGCCTATCTAGACTGTCCCCCAAGCAAACAAGAATAAATAATAATTTTAAAAATAACTAAGTACAGAAACCGCATTGACGCCCTCTGAACCATGTCCATCCAATGTCATACGTAAATAAGAATAATACTTAAGAAGATGTGTGGTCCTTTTTAGACGTCCCAGTCCCAACCAATACAACTTATAATGAGAAGTGCCGGCATTGACCCTCTCTAGAATGTCCCAGGGCAACCCATAAAAATATAAGAATTAAAAACTAATCTTTAATTATGACTTATAAGTAGAATTAATGAAATAGTATTCGAATTAATCTGCCACACAATGAGCCTACCAGACGTCAGTCAACTCAAGCAATAATAATAATTAAGAATATCAATTAATTATTAGGCGCACTGGCCCCTCTAGAATGTCCCAGTAATCCATCAACAACTTAATAAGATAATAGCATCTATGATGCTTACTACTTACTAAAAAATAAAATCTTCTAAGACATTTATATTAAGACTAAATAATTCTAATATATTGCGTTAATGGTGACTGGACAGTCCTAAATAGCCCCAACCTTCTGAATTATCCTCTTAAATATTACGTAGTGCGGCTCTTCAAGTATTGGTTTTGTATTATATTAGGTAGACTGGACATTCTATGAGGGTTCAGCATGCTTCTTAATTACATTCATAATATATAGTTACTGGACAGCTAATAGGCCCAATGCGCTCTGGAATTTATGAGCTAATTTATTAAGAAAATGATGACTAATGTAATATCGAGCCCGCAATGTGCTTTTTAATTATTATATCCCCTATTAGTAAATTATTGTTGCGTGTGACGTGCAGAGCTAGTTTAGGTAGTTCCCAGCGGCGTTTTGATTAAATACATTCGATAATTAACTAACTGAGTATTAAAAAGTCACTAATTCTAATTTTAGGGTTGATGAACCGCTCTAGAAGGATCTGGCGTCTCTTACCTGTCGTTAAATATATAAGATATTAGATTATATATATAAAGTATAGTATATATAATACTATATCGAATATATATATATTAGATATATATAATATATATTAAGTATATATATTAATATATATATATATATATATATATAGATAGTATAATAATATATAGATAGTAATAATATATATATAGATAATATATATATATAGTATATATATAATATTATATAATATATATATTATATATTTCGCGTGACGCGTCACGAATCTGAAAAAAATTCAAAAAAACAAAATTGATTTTTTCCTAAAAAAGCAAAAAAAACCCAACTCCGATTAGTACTATATTATTAATTTTTGTTGGTGACTTGGGAACGTCTAATAGTAGGCCCATGTGCTGTGTAACCTCAAAATATTAGACGGTCTCTATTATAAAATTGATTTCTTATTCTTAATTTTTATGGCTTGGAACTGAAACATTCCAGAGGGCTGATGCGGCTTCTCCAGATATGAAATTTATGGTTAACTGGGGACACGTCAAAAATGACCATCGGCTTCTTAAGATTACTTATTATTATATGACTGGACATTCTAGTGGGATCAGGTGGCTTCTAAGTTAAGTGTTAATTAAATTATATGGTTTACTTAAATAATATTTTTAATAAAGTCTTTGAAATATATGGTATTTATATTTATTTAGTTAACTGGACATTCTAGAGGGGCCAATGCGCTTCTTAATTATTAATTTATTAGTGACTGGGACAGTCAAATAGACCATGCGGCTTCTTAAGGTTAAATTCTTAATAGTATGGGTTGACTGAACATCTAGAGTGTTAATGGCAGCTTCCTAATATTACTCTTTTATATAATTATTATGTGTTGACTGGAGTCTAGATATGCCCATTTGGCGTCCTTCGAACAATTATTATCCTTATTTAATTAACCTACCTAAAAACCAACTTTAGCTAGCTATCTTATAAAGGATGACCAGGACATTCTAGAGGGGCCAATCGGCTCGCATTATTATCTAATTATAATTAATATTCCAGTTGACTAGGGACAGCGAGGGTAGCCCATGTGGCCCTTCTTCAATTTATAATTAGTATTTCCAATAATAACATTATTATTATAAGAAATTATTCAAGTGTAATTCCCAATATCATGCTTAATGAACACACTAGAATAAGATTGTGTTTCTTCAACTGTCTCTATTATATATATAAATAGTATATATAATATAGTATAATAATAAATACTATATATATATACTAATAAGATAATATTAAATATAAAAATAAAATATATATATAAATAATAATATATATATATAATTATACCTATATAATAATAGTTATATTTATAATATATATATATAAATATATATAATGATATATAATATATAAGCATCTTCGCATGACTCACGGACCATCTGAAAAAAAATCATCAACATAATCAAAAATGAAAGAAAAAATAATCAATAAATCAAAAGAAATATTAAAAATTTATTTTCTATAAAAAGAATCAAAAAATCCCCAAACCCTGCGGTACCAACCTGACTGTTCATCTAATTATTATACACACCACGCGTTCTCAACCGGGGTCTCTACCTCCAACGGGGGCGCTAGCGGAATATACGGTCGCGTGGGTCGCAAAAACATTAATATTCAAAGCTTTATGAAGATTTTTTAAGACTCATAAATCATATACACCAGTGTGATTGTAATAAAAGGTAATATTTAATAAAATAAAATAATAACCTAGGTAATGAACCTTACACTTTTTATATAACGGAATACTACATACATTATACTATAGGTATATATATAATATATATAATGATAGTATAGTAATAAAATATAATATATATCTACAGTATTAATATATACTATTATATTAAATTATAATTAATCATATTATATTAATATAATTAGTATATATATATTAGGTTATTATAGGGGCCCGAGGTCTTTTAAACTTTAGCGTTTGGCTTAAGCGGGGGGGTCGCGAGGCTTAAAGGGTTGAGAAACGCTGTTCTAACTATAACACTTCAGTTGCTCTTGCAATCAGGGATGGCACGCAAAAAATCAATCATTTTCAACTGATTTTTTTTACTTGATTGTTTTATAAATAATGAATTTTGCTTCTTATTGTTTTCTTTTTATATATTTTTAATTTTTATACATATTAGAAAATTTGGGATTTTTGGATTTTTTTGAGAAAAAAAATCAATTTGATTTTTTGATTTTTGGATCTTTTGTGGATTTGTGAAGAATCGTACGTCACGCGAACAATGCTCAATTTTGTAAACAAAACATCTTTTAAATTCGATTAGTTATAGATTTTTAGCCCTAGCCCTATATACGAGCAAAATCTAAAGTAGAGCTTTTGTATCTATAACTGACGAGGAACAGAGACACTAAAGAGTTATTGGTAAAATGCTAGATATTCACATCAGAAATAAAAGAAACTGTTCAGATCATTACGGAATCCCAAGAAACATTACAGCAAATCTGGAAACAGATAAAGCCTGCTAGAGATTAGTCTTCTAATTGTAATTTCTTATTGACATTTTACTAACCTATCCAGATCATGATTAGCCAGGTATAATAAATCCAAGCAAAAAAGCAAAAAAACAAAAAATCATGATCTGGAGGCAAAAAATCAAAGTGAAAAAATCAGTTGAAAAACTCAATTGATTTCTCCTTTTCATCCCATATCTTGAGACCCAATGGGAAATTTTTATTTTCTAGAGAAGCATATAACTTCTTAGAATAAGAATACTGATAATAATTATAACTTCTTATACACAAGAAAATCAACAAAAGACATGTGGTCAACAGTTTTCTTGATTCCTGAATGTTAGATATTATTTCATCCTATACAAATAACACTCGTAGTGTTGGCTGTTCTTTGTCGTTCATAGACTATACCGCCCTATTTTAAGATTGAACTCCATATAAGCCTAGGGTACAAATAATAATAATCGATACTTAAAAAAAAAAAAAGTGGTTAACAGATCTAATACAAACATTTGATACCACACAAATTCCACAAAAATCCCAAACAAATCCCATAAAAAATTCAAAAAATCAAAAATTAATTTTTTTTCTCAAAAAATCAAAAAAATCCCCAACCCTGCTTTTGATGAAGATGTGACTTTTTACGGTCTCCAAAGTTCACCCTATAGTTATTGGATTAACTTTGCTGTGTCTGCCTTTTTTAGTTTTTATGCTTCTGTGTGATGAGTATAACATCTTTAAATCTACTTCTTTTCATAAGAATTCAATATTATTAAATAGTATATTTTACTGTTATTCAAAACTTAGCAGTTAATATTAGAAATATTTTAAAGCTTATGAAGTTTTATTAACCTAGCAATGAGTGCTTTATAAATCAACACAACAACGTTTCTGGATTTATGTTCTTATCGTAATGGCCATAGTATAATTAAAATATATATATAATATATATATAAGTTCCTGTGACAACTTTTTATAACCTCAATGTTCAACGGGTAGTACTTCTGGATATATCATATATAAAACAGTTTATATAAAAATACATCTCAATATAGACACTATAAGATGTACTATATTTACTATTTTGAGTAATATTACCCACTTATTTCCGTTCCGGTATATTCCTTAAGGACCTATATATCTTCTTCGGTAAATATCTCTTAGCACATTATTAATTATTATTTAAAATCAATATATGTTCAGTATTTTAAAAATGCTTGACTGAATAATAAGGATAATAAATATGAAAGACAAAACAAATTTTGGTGATCTGTGCACGATTACTATCTGTCAACCGCGATATATCATCGATAGGCTATAGTAGGGTCTCTTCTAATGCGTCGAAGACCTACAGTAGTAAATAAAGCGAGAGCGAATGATATTTAAGAAAAATAGAGCTAGTTTTCTTCTAACTTACCGAGTGTAACTTATTCCAGCCTAGTTTTGTAAATCTAGAATATAACCTAGTGTATCTGTGAAATTAATTTGACATTTCAACTATTTGACTATCTGTTTCAATCTACTTATATTTCTCTTAATAAACTGCGAACCCAAAATTTCTGCGATGCGAAACTAAAGCAAGTTTTTGTTCTAATTCTTTTCGAGCGTCCTATTAAATCAATTTATAAGAAAAAGCCACAAGTTTTTCCGATTTTGTGATTTGATTTCTCATCTTTTACGATACTGTTATATTTAACACGATAGGCTACAAACGATATGGTAATTTTAAGAAGAGTGGTAAAAGTATGTCTAAAATAAAATACCGAGTATGAAATCCGCCATTAATTTTTCTGGCCAAAATGTTAAGAGGAAGAAAAAAAAAAATAGCTTATCTATTTTTGATGCCACAAATCTAAAAAGTAAACTTTAAATACGAAAATCAGTATCACAATCATCATTTTAATTATTAACTCGCTTAGACGAGTAGATATACGCATCGATCCCGATAATATTGAAATAATACTTTATTTCATAAACAAGTTCTTTATGCTTCCTGCCCTTGGAGAATGAGAATTTAGATATCTCACGAAGACCATTGCATTTTACAAGCATAATCTTTTCACAAATGTTCCATAAGATTATATTTTGTTTTTATGAGTTAACACTCATCAGAAACACGCCGTATTTCTCGCCTAGTCTTAGTCAAGTTAGCTGGTTTAGATCCTCTGGTGTGGTTAAGAACGCTCTATAACAATGAGTATCGAACCCCCAGCATCAGTCTCTCTCTCTCATTTTAGGCGTTACCTCTCTGAAGGGTTGCCATCTTTATCGTGCACTCTTTACACTATTTGCGGAAAGTAGTGAATAGCATAAAACAACTGAGATATAAGACGATCTGGACGATTCCGCTTCGGAGTATGCGATTCCCTATTCTGTGGGTCTTGAAGAGGAAGAACTATCTGTAAGTGTTGAAGTAGAGCAAGAAGGTTCGCTCATCGATTAAGCGTTAATATAAAGACACAAGAGGAGATCGCTTTATCTGAGTATATATTATTTTACTTTATTGTACAATAGGTACTAAATTCTATTCTTACATTATAAATATTATAGACATCAAATTTTACATACGTAAGTAGAACACATTAGGTCACTTTTAAATTTGAGCAATTATAAATTATTAATATATAATTTTTAAGTATTATAATCTATTTAGGAGAAATTTATATTAATAACAATTCACGGTAATCTAATATACGACCATGATTAGTTATTACGGAGTCCGAGTTAAATAGAGTATATATAGAGATCGTATACGTATATTAAATAAGAAATATAATTATCATATTATCATATTATATTATACTATATATATTACATAGTTAATATTATTATATATATAATTATTTAATTATGAGGATTTGTATTATTATATAGGTGAAATATTCTTAATATATAATTTATATATAAATATTAATATATATTAATTTATATATATATGGATATTTATTAGATTATTTATATATTATACTATATATTAATATATCATTAATATATATAGTAATAATAATCGAAAAGTGCATTCATAAATATAAGTAATATGGCGCGACATTCATATGAAAACTTTTAATTAAAAAGAGCTGCTTAAATCAATAAGGCGATAATTAGAAAATGGAGAAGACGAATTACGTCAAAATGACTATAATATATAATTAAGTTTATTTATATTCAACATACTACGTCGCACATAAAGTTTATTAGCTATTGGAGAATATCACTATTATAGCACATGCCTTTATAGTGAATAAGTCTTACGCTAAGATGGATTAGTTCTTATCTATTTGTTGGACGCCTGATTTTAGTGCTGATATACTAACTCTAAGGTTGATGTATGAAGGATTAAAGAAATAAATCTCCATTATTTTTATTGCTAGAGGCACCTCCCCCAAACCCTCCCCTCGTCAAAAAATCCGATAGATAAGGAATAGATAGGGCAATCCTTTGAGCCTATTAGTTTAAAACACACTATCATGAATTCCCATCAACATAGCTATAAGTTTATTTAAAAGCTTTAAGATTTTTAAACCAATATTCATAATTATTTTATCGTTATGGGTATTATGGTGTAGGATTTATATATGAGCATAACCACACTAACGATCGAAATCGGATGCACCAAATATCAGGAGAAAAGGTATCCATTAAATATAATGAGACTTCACTAATGTTATTTCTTTAATATTATGATTCGAATACAACACAGTACTAAAACAGTAATTGATGTGTCATAGTATTATTAAAGCTATTCGGGCATGAAAAGATAAAAACATCATTAACGTATGAACATTATAATTTGAAAACGTTAATGACTACTTGGTTAAGAACAATGAACTGGAGTTTAGCATACTAACGAAATATCTTATATCCAATTGGGCTACCAAAATAGCACGTTCCTTCTATATAATAACTGAAAGAGAGAAGCTTATTATCACTATCACTATTATAATAACTATTACTGATGGACATAATAAGGGCATGGAGATTTTGAAAAAACTTGTTTTCTACCAGCTTCCTTAATTTGGGAAGAAAACTACGGCACCGTAGTATTACTAGATGTAAGATGTAAAAGTTATTTTCACAATATTATATATATATACCCAGTAATTTATGAAGATTGTCCTATAAAAGTGAGAAAAAGCATTAAGTTTAACGAACTATGTAGGTTTGTAAATTATCTTCGTCCGGTAGCTTGTGAATCGTGACTATTATAGCAGGAAAGATCAACTGGGTCCGTGTGAAGGTATGATGATATGATAAATATCGTGATAATAGTAAGCGTTTATCACTAACTGAACGTTATCTTATACCTTTAATATATAGGCTGAAAAGACGTTAACTTCACAAGATTTGAGACAGATGTTTAATTATTGTCATGGCGTTATACGCTCTTTGACTAGGGTTTCTCGAGACACCAAGTTAGGTTTTTATGCATCCGTATAAGAGGACGATTTATGTACTGTATACCTTTAAAAAGTGTATATGATACATAGAAAGTATCAAGCAAAATTATGAAATGCTAAATATAAGTATTATAACTTTCTCATACTGTAAAGGCAAAAATATCTTCTTTACCTTCTTGTTAGTCAGCTTTTAATCGTAAAACATCGTAGGTAAATAATTAGGCTCACCTTATATATCCAATTCACTGACTTGATTGTTGCAAGCTTCCTAGTATTGGCGATCTTAAGTAATAGACGTATCTAAGTGAACTCAAAATTATTGAAAAGATTGTAATTGAACATCTGGTTAGAGAACTGGATTTAATTAATAATATTCATTTTCAGAATAAAAGATAGTAAAACAAGTATTGCCCCTTTTTAAATTGGAGATTAACTCAAATCCTTATTATGTCAAACTTTCAAGAAACAGTCTAGAGCCTTCGCCTGCGAGTTTGACTCAGCCTTGTTGTATTACTTGCCACTTTAGTAATTTCTTTTGCAAATCGAAAGATTTCTTCTATTCTGCATAGTTTCCTTTGTATTGCTTAGTCGGATATTACTGTTTTATCTACCTTCCTTGAGAAATTTTGAAAGTTTCTTGTTAGCTTGGAGTGTAAAAAGAAATAAAGATTTCAAGTTCCTGAATCTATGCTTGTTGGTGTAGATGAGAAGTAGAGTTCTGAAGTTAGATAAGAGAGTGAGTATATAATTATAAATAAGGCAGGGAAGTCCTTTATATATTAATATTATTATTTCTTTGTACTTTTTAATATTATATTATTTATATTCTAACATTAAAATATGAGACACTTAAATACAATGACCATAAATTCAATCGTACTTTATTTGCAACAAATATAATTTATATTTTTTAAGTTTAATTTAGCTTTTAATTACTTTATATATTATCGTGAAACTATAATATCAATTTCATATATATATAATATAATATATAATAATAAATTATATATATTATATATATATAATTATAATATATATATAATAATATATATATAATTTATTTAGATTAATATATGACATTCTGTAATATCTTTCTTTTCTATATAAATTCTATTTACGGGTTGAGAAAAGAAGGTAAAATTAGGGTATATATTATATTATTAGTAATATTTATTTTATTATCCTTGTTCTTATTATTATTTACCGTAATATCAAAATGGACTACAAAAGCCGCTCCACTTTAGGTATACCTAGATGTGAGTGGTATTATAAGCAATGCATTATAAGATGTAATAAGAATTAAAAGTATAAAAAATAAATATAACACATTTAAGATGAGGTTATGATAACCTTATAAGTTATAGTTATGTTGAGTTAACTAGTAGTTATGCATAGATTTAACTTTAATTAATTATCCATTTAATATATATTAGCTTCTTATCGTATATTTAACTATAATTAGTAAACCGTATTTGAAGCGACCAGCTTATTTTATATCTTTTTATGTCTATTTATTTGAGGTATTATATAAAAATAATAAAAACTTTTAAAGTAGGAAAAATTCAATCACAAAATATTATTATTAAATTATAAATTATAGTACCTCATATTAATCGGTGAAAATATTAATCCTTAACGAACTATATAATATATATATATTATATATAATATATTTAAATATATATATATAATATATAATATATATATATCTTATATATATTAAAACACATAAATACTATATATATAATATATATATTATATATATTAATATAATATTAATATAATATATCATATATATATATATATACTATTAATACATATTATTAATATATATAATATATATAAATATATATATAATTAATTATATATAATATAATATATATATATATTTCATTGTTATAAAGAATATTAATATTATGAATAATAAATAATAATATAATATATTAATAATATAATATATAGTATATTATTAATTATATATATATATAATTATATATTATAATATTATATATATATATAATAATATATATATTAATATAATATATTATTAATTATAATATATTATCTCATATTATTAATACCACAGATACTCTAATCTAATATTCAGTATTATATTATAAATAATATATTATATATATATATATAATAATATATTATATTATATATAATATAATAATATATTATAATTAAATATTTATAAATATAATATTATTATATAAAATATACTTAATATACTATATATATATATATTATTAATCATATTAAAATATATATATATATATATAATATATATATATATATAAATATATATATATTGCAGGGGAGTATATATATATATATATATATATATTATATATAGTTAATTTTAAATATATATAAAAATATATTATAATATTAATAAATATAATATATATATAATATTAATATATATAAATATTATATTAATAATATTAATTATAATATATAATATAAAATATATATATATTACATTATATAATAATATATAATATATATCTTATATATATATAGTATCTTTATATAATATTAGAAATATATATATATAAAACCATTAACATAATTATATATATATATATATTTATATTATAGTATAATAATAAATTAATCAATATATATAAGTTAGTAGTATTACCTAGTCTCAACCCTACCGGAAACATCTTTTTCCTAAAACAGTATAAGTAATTCTATAAGGTTATCTGTAGAAACTATGGAATATATTATAATGTATAATATATTATATATGGTAGTTAAAGCTACTATGTAAATCGTATAAATCTATTCAATTCTGTAGGCATGTTTTAATATAAGAGTAGGGGATCACCCCTCAAGATAGGGTAGACACTCAGATCTTTGACGCTATTACGTACCTATTTGATGCGTGGATCAGCAATGGGTGAGTTTAGGCCTCAACAGAGTTGGGATCGTAAGTGTTTGATACTGTATATCTATGGACGCAAGCCAATTTATAGTATACAGCCGGCTGAGAGCGAGAAAAGGAGCTACTAAACATCCACCTTTACATATTATTATATTTATTTATTATTATTTATTTATATATTATTATATATATTATATATTTAACATATATATACTAAAATAAGAATGATATCCAATAAGTTTAGAGGTGTCTAAATATTTTAGAGTTGTTTTAATATATCCTTTGATGTGTCCTCTTCGTATACTAACCTTCTAATACATCTCCTATTATACCTCACTGCGTCAGTGATTTCTTATAATCACATCGAGTAAAATCACTCACTGTAATCAATTGCGTCATAATATCATTAGCCCCTTGTTTTGTAAGTCGAGTGCCAGCTTTTTCTCAAAAGTTAATAAGAGATAGTAGGTCCTGAAACTTGTAGAATGATAATCTATTATATATAGGTAATTAATAATGAGTACGAATACCGTGTATAATTTTATCTAAAGATTATGTAAGGTCTTGTTATACAATATTAGAGGTGAGGTCACCCCCGAAGCGTATTTAGTATGCCACTAAATCCCGACGTTTTATATAATATACTCTATTTGGCTTTCCAAACCAGAGATTGAGTTTAGGCCTACGGCTTAATCATTGAGACTACCAGGGTTCGATAATGCGCGTGATGAGATAGAGTCGAGCGGAATGACGACGCGACTATAGCGCGGCGTGCTGATGCCATTAAACACCTATACATAATGTATTTATATAATTATTATTATAATTACAATCTAGAAGATCGATTATATTCCGAAGGAAAATCGAATCGATCGAGACCAAAACGATATACCTCTAGTAAGTAGTGATCTGATTTTATTTACGTAGAACTTACTATACTACGATCTATTTGAGCGTTCCTGCGCCGGCCGTAGGCGTCCCTCGCATAACCTGAGGTTATTGACTCCGCCAATGCAGATTGCTACATGACCATGCCTACTCACGACTTATATACCGAACTGATATCGATACTTTTAGGTTAAATTGGAGTAGATGGATTTAACTGATGAGTTAGTATACCTCACAGTGTACTACGAATATTTACGCTATATATAGATATATCACTTAGCGTGGTTATCTCACCTAATAATATACCCCGAAGGGGGGACCACCACCATTAATAAACATTTAATATTAATTATGTAACCTGTAGATAAGCTCGAATTTATATGCGAGTTATACTAGAAGGTATATTCAGAGTATATTGAGTTCTAGAAAGATCATTATGGTACCATTGGCCTCAAAGGATTTAGGCTTCAGCACCCGGGGGTTAGCTTGTGAGCCACTGCGGTAGCCTAGAGTTATAATAAACATCGTATAACTAACAAATTGTATTAGATATCTAGTGCTATATATTGGTAGGTATTTATATTGATACTGTTATAGATATTATCGAAAATAAATATTGTATTTCAGAACCTAATTAAAGAATAAAATAAATTCATATTAAATTAAATAATAAAATTATACAATAAATATATAAAAATTTCCTTATTCTTTTTGTCTTAACATTACAATTGTTATTAACGTCTTTATTTATTATCAATATACCTATTCATTATATATAATATATAAGCATAAATATCTACATAAATTAAATATAATGCACCACCCAACTCTACTCAATATCTGTTACCCACTCTACTGTATCCTCAATTGATTACTATTGAATCTATATTGTAATCTATTGATATTACTAATTGATTACTTAATTGATTAAGAGTCAATACTACTATTATTGTTTATTAAAAATGTCAATGTTAACCGTAACCTATATACTAAAATCAGTATATAGTCAATCATTATAGTATATACCACGAAATGGTATATATTCATACTTATATATATATATATATAATATAATTAACCTATACAATCCCTGACCAACCTGATTATTGATCTAATGATCTATTGATTATTATCTATTGTAGGTCAAAATTTATTTATTACTTAAAATAAATTGTTCATGTTTTACATTTACCTACTATATATAAAATATCAGTATAAAATCATTAAAATCATTATATATTACTAAGTATACACCTATACAATACTTACAATCCCTATCCAATCCAATAGTATCTTATCTGATTCAATTTAGATTATACTTATATTAGATTACTATTTGAATAACTATTAATATTACTACATTTAGAACTAATTGATTTATATAGTCAAATGTTTAACTAAAAATATAATGGTCATAGTTATTTAAAATTACGTACTATCTAAGTAATATCAGTATATAATAAAATCACTAATATGCAAACCACTATCCAACCAACCTACCTACTGACTATATATATATAGTATGTAGATCTACTTGATCTAAGACATTGATTACTATATATATATATTGTCTATTAACTAAGTATTGATCTAATATGAATATAAGGTAAATATATGAGTATTTTAAAGCGTAAATATGTCAATGTTTTAACATATACTATACTAAGGAATCAGTAATCCGATAATCAATAGCCAGACACGTTAAGATTTGACCGTACCTTCTCTGTACGCCAGATTGCGCGATGAACAATAAAGATTCAATGTATCCTGCATACGTCTGTGATTCTTGAGGTGATTTTAGAGGAAGTGTAGATTCTGCATAGTTTTAATGTCAATATTGATCTATGATCAATAGGAGAAGTGTATAAGTGAGGAGTCACATTATATTAAGTTGTCTAGGCAATGAACTTATATATGTATAAACGGTTTTAACATACATCTAATTTACTTTCTTTTATATATAGTACAGTTTGAATATTCAAAAATTACTCCAATCTCATATTCAAATCCATCACATCACCTTGCTCAGGACTATATTAAATCTAATCAGATCCTTACTAATAATGGGATACTTTTCAAATTTTTTATCCACACAATAATTTATGAGGAGTATCATTTTTTTATTTGAAGATCAAATTTCATGAGCTTAGTGAAGATAAGATTATATTATACCCAAAAGATCAAATCAATATTAATTGATCGTAACAAAGTTTTAAACAATAATAAGTACTTTAGCACCAATCTGAACCATAAGAATAATACACAAGAAACCTACCATGCCTAAAAAATAGGATATTCCAATAAAACCCTTAACAACAATAAAGTAACTAAACATACCATAATACCAAGCGACGATAACCTAATTCACACCTATTTTATGTATCTAAGCATCTTACATTATAACAATAATTATTAATTATATTAATTAACATAATTTAATAATAATAATTTAACTAAAATAATTTATCACAAATTGGTTAATTATTATTACGTATACTGATCAAACTACACACTAATATATAATACTTTAATATAACGTATATTAGGTTCCATATCAAAAAGCTAACATGAGATCATCAACTATGAACAAGAAAAATATATTAAATAATATTAT
>JABUQX010061819.1:0-10000 GCA_015478945.1 Trachelipus rathkii
TAATTTTATGTTTTGAAGGTCTCCTTAATTTTTTAAGGCGCTACTGGGTTTTGAGCTACCCACCATAAAAAATATTAAATTAAATTGGGTAATAGTTGAGTTTAACAGATTCTTAAAAAATCGATTTTTTAGAAAAATCAATCGATTTGTTGCTATACCTATGAAACACTGTTGTCAAATTTAATTTTCGGCAGCACTAAAACACAAAGCCTATGACAAAGCCATGCTTAAACCGCTACTAATGATATCTAATAGCCTAACAACACAATTTTATTTGATAAAAGTGAAAAGAAAACTTGTTTTGCAATAAAAAGCTTCACAGCAAATCATAATTATTTATTTAAATCTATGTAACCTGTCCTAACTTATTTATTATTATTATTATTATTATTATTATTATTATTATTATTATTATTATTATTATTATTATTATTATTATTATTATTATTATTATTATTATTATTATTATTATTATTATTATTATTTATATATATATATATATATATATATATATATATATATATATATATATATATATATATATATATATATATATATATATATATATATATATATATATATATATATATATATATATATATATATATATATATATAATTCCATAAAAGGGCCAGGAGAGTTATCTCGAAAAGTATTAGACTTACGGAAAAACTAATTACATATTTGGAATCAGCGTACAAGACTTATTATATATGGAGATCGTTTGTAATAAAACTAACGAATACCCTAGAGTAGACCGCATAGATATCAAAGAGTCGGGGTCTCTCGGCCTCTAGGTGGACGACGGGGGGGTTCTTCCCCCTCTCTGCTTTCGGGCCCCTAAAAATTGAAGTTCAAGGAAACATATATTTCCATTAGAAGGGGGCTCCGAGCCGATAGAAAGACAAAGAGACAGAGTCCCCCAAATCTCGTCTCCACCTGAAAACCGGAAGATTCCTGATATCTATGCGGTCTACTCTAGGCGTTAGTTTTAAATCATAAAACGACTTTACATATAATAAGCTTTATACGCTGATTCAAAATATGTAATTTATTTTTCTGTAAGTGTCGTACTTTTCGAGATTTTTTTTTACATTCTGGTGATAAGCTTTATACGCTGATTCAAAATATGTAATTGGTTTTTCTGTAAGAGTCGTACTTAAGAGTGTAAAATATGTAATTGGTTTTTGTGTCATAATATATATATATATATATATATATATATATATATATATATATATATATATATATATATATATATATATATATATATATATATATATATATATATATCTACTCTATATATATATATATATATATATAAGCAACGTTACCATTACCTGGCAATTTTACGATATTTTTATAAACGACATTTTTCGTTATTTTCATATATCATTCTTTTTTTACGTATCAATTTTTTTTTTTTTTTTGTTGGCTCGTTTAAATTTATATATGAGAGAGGTTTGGCAACACTGTTCTAGTACTTTGACATGGGTTCTAAAGATACAAAAAAACACCGATTATCGGAAAAAAATATAGATATTTTGTCAGGAAGTCAATCTGTTAAATCATCTATTACTAAATAAATATATATATATATATATATATATATATATATATATATATATATATATATATATATATATATATATATATATATATATATATATATATATATATATATATATATGTATATATATATATATATATATATATATATATATATATATATATGAGCATGTGTCTTTATTTGTGTCAGTATGTATGTGTAAATACTCCTGTGTTACATGTATATATAAAATTGAATTTTTATTGCGTGGTAGAATTTCTTTAATAATATTATTATATTTTGGCGAAAATTGTTAAAGAAATTGTTGGAAATTTTCTCGGTTGGAAATTCCGTTTTTAAAGGGTTGTCGTAAAATGAACTTCTTTCATATATACTTTTTTGTAAACACTTATTTTACTCTAAAACTCCAATAAAAATTTATTGGAAGGAAAATTTATACAAATTTTTGAACCATTCTCTCTCTCTCTCTCTCTCTCTCTCTCTCTCTCTATATATATATATATATATATATATATATATATATATATATATATATATATATATATATATATATATATATATATATATATATATATATATATATATATATATATATATATATATATATATATATATATATATATATATATATATATATATATTAATAAGTGTATATATATATATATATATATATATATATATATATATATATATATATATATATATATATATATATATATATATATATATATATATATATATATATATATATATATATATATATATATATATATATATATATATATGTATGTATATATACCTTCTCACCCCTAATTCCCCCATCATGGGAGGGGCCACACCGCGTCCAGGTACCCCGCCGACGCAACCGGCCTCCTCCAGAGATCTTCCAGGGATGAAATGTTCCAGATTGTTCTGGGTTGAGAGTTAGATAGACAGGAGAGAAAAAAGTGAGATGTGTCCTCCGGGACCTGGTTACAGTTTTGACAGATGTTTGTGGTGGTTTGGTTGAAATTGAATTTGTGTTTGTAATATTGTAAGTTAAAGTGGTGGCAACATCTTAACTTGGCCAAGGATGACTGTCTGGTTCTTGGTAGTGAGTTGAATTATGGTGTTATTTCTGGTGGGTGTTTGTTTAGAATGTTGCTTGGTGGCCTACGTCTTAAGTAGTTTTCTGTTACTGTCGTGTGAATTTCTTTGGTGTGTGATGTGTTGTTTGGTGGAGGTGGAATATTATTTAGAATTTGTTTGTAATATAGAGCTGGTGAAGAAGGAGGTTGTTTGAGTCTGTGGTGGATGGGGTTAGAGAGGGCAATGTGGCATGGGTGTTGGGGTGTTTGAGTTTTGGTAAAGAATTGTGTGCCTATCATATCCAGGTGAGTGTCTATGGGTAGTATTTTGGTTTCTTCGTGCAGGTATTGTTGATTTGTATGCTATTATGTATGATCCTTAGTGCTTTGCTTTGTGTCGCTTTGAGTTTCTTTAAATTGTTTTTTGTCAGTAGTGGAAGCAAAGTTGGAGAACAGTAGTTTAGTGTCGGACGAATGTATTGTTTGTATATGGTGGTGAATGTCTGTTTATTGTTTGTGAAGTCTGTGCCAGCGATGGTTCTTAATATGTTCAGTTTCTTGTTTGCAGATGAAATTATGTTGTCTGTGTGTTATGTGAATGTGAGATGTGTGTCAAGTGATACTCCGAGGATTTTGGGAGTTCTGGTGAAGGGTATGGAAATGTTGTTTAAGTAGACTTAGGGGGGTGTGGTGCCAAATTGGCGATCGGTGGTGATTAAAGTAATTGATGATTTGTTTTGTGAGGCGGATATTCTGTTCTCTATCAGCCATGTTTGGAGTTGGTTGATGCATTGTTGTGTCAGGTTTGTGGCCGTGCTTAGATTCTGGTGTATAGTGGCTATAGTAGTGTCATCTGCTTTTCATGTAATGATTGTGTTTTGTTTGTGGTTGTGGGAGATCAGCCATGAATAGGTTGAATAGTGTTGGGCACAGTATTGCTCCTTGGATAGTGCGTTATTGATGTTTACTGTTCTGGATTTTGTATTGATTGTTTGTATTTGTGCTGGTCTTTTTTGATAGGAAATTGGAAATCCATTTCTTTAGATTGGTGGGATATTAGATTTTGTTATTTTGTGTTTTAAGTTATGTTTGGGTACTGTATCGGATGCTTTGTTGATGTCGATTGCTATGATTATTGTTTTGTGAGTGGGTTTTGAGTTTAGGTCATTGAATGTGGATGGAATATTGTTTTTGAGATTGCTTGTAGTTAAATAGTTTCGTTTGAAACCGTGTTGGAATTTGTGTTTGAGAATGTGTGGAGTTATTTTATTTAGTATGGTTTTTTATAGTAGTTTGCATTGTGTTGATAATAGAGATTGGGCGATATGATGAAGGGTCAGTGGGGTCTTTTCCTGGTTTTAGTTTTGGTATAATGATAACTTTCCTCTAGATAGGGGGAATGAAATTTTGGCTGATGGAAAAATTATATATTTGTGCTAATTGAGTTAAAGCTGTGTTCCTTAGGTGTTTGAGGTGTTTGTTTGAGAGGTTGTTTGATCCAGTTGCAGGTGAGTATGTAAGTGTCTTTGTTATGTCTCCCATTTGTGGTTATTTCTATTGTTGAGTTGTGGTTGAGTTTTATTTTCTTGAGAGCTCTGATGATTTTCCTGTTTTGAGGGTGTGTGGGTTTTTGACTCTGCTTTGCGAAGCGAGTTGCGAGAATGCTTGCATGTTTTTTATTGGATTGTGGGTTTTGTGTGTTTTGGTTTTTGATGGATTCCAGAGTGTGAGTTTGTTGGTTGGTTGAGTTTTTAGTGTATTTATTGTTTTACACATTCTGGTGTTTTTCATGTGTTGGCTGTTCTTGGTGAGAAAGGTATGGAAGTTGTCTGAAAAGTAGTTATTTGTTAAGTTTATGATTTGGGTGTTTAAGGCGTTGATCTATGTTGTCGTTTGGAGTGCTGTGGGTATTATTTTTCTGAGTGAGTTGCATTGTTTGATTAGTTGTTCAATTTCAGGTGTAAGAGTTGGGTTGTATTTTTTGATGTATCCTCTGGGAATGGGTTATATATATATATATATATATATATATATATATATATATATATATATATATATATATATATATATATATATATATGAAAGTATATATATATATATATATATATATATATAGAAGTAGTATAGGGTGGACAACTAACCGCCAAAATGTTGCAAGGCAATGTTGCAAATGTTGCAAGCAACATTTTGCAACATTTGGTTTTTCAAGCTTGACGTGTCAAGGCTAGGGTTTTTAAGGTCGGTGAGACCGAATTTAAGGTCTGGAAGACCGTTTTTGGAGGTTAGGCCTCCCAAAAGGGGGCGGAGCCCCCAAAAGGGGGCTTTTTGGTTCCTAGAAGGTTTTAAATGATCGTTAGATCATTTTTGATGGTTCCAAACGATTTATCGATGTTTTTTACCCCTATATCGATGTTTAAATCATCTTTCTAAGTGCTTTGGTTGGCTTTTTTACATTGAAAAATATAATCGAAAGAAAATCATTACTATAATTAACATTCGATTAATCGTTGTATTATTGGAACACTTTGAAAGCCCTCACCCTTTTCGATAGGAAGGAATAGAGCTATCGTTCTGAAACTTGGAATAAATCTATTGAGGTATTAAGCTCGAAACCGACGAGTTTTCATGTCTCTAGGATGTATATAGGGGGTATCTCCCCCCAAGAGCGAACGCAAAATAAAATGCTACGCCCCTTTTGCCGCTTCCTTTTCTGAGTAAAGATTAGGCTTAACGATACCCAATTGAACAGGTGAATCACAGGCGAGTTTTGGTGACCGTAGGTCACCCCTAAGGGGTTGCTACCCCCTTAGCGTCAAGGTCAAAGTCGTCATGAAAACCATGTTAGGCTTAACCTAGCAGGCTAAAATTTGGATGTGAGCTATATGATGACGTAATCTCGTCGGAGACGACATTACGTCCCCATGCGCTCCCCACCCCCCCTAAAAATTAAAATAATCTCAGATGACTGAAACTTGGAGAAAGGATTCGGATTCGGAATTGGAGAAGGATTCTGAGTCGGATTCGGCTTCAGATTCCAGGGACCCCCCCGGAGGGGGGGGTCCCCTCTTGAAAAAAAAGAAGAAGAAATGCATGGAATGCAAAACAAAGAAGGAAGAGAAGAAGATAGGAAGAAGGAGGAAGGAAGAAGAATGAGGAAAGAGGAGTCTGAGAAGGATTCAGAGTCAGAGGAGTCGGAGGAGTTGGCTTCGGCACCGGTGCTGGAGCCAGTGCGGTGCTGAGTTAATAAACATTCGTATAACAACAATGTTGGTATCCTTATATATGTTATCGAGTGTTTAGATTTCAAAAATAATGGTTTCAGAACCATCAAGAAAATAATAAAATAAAAAATAAATAAATAAATAAATAATTAAATAAATAAATAAATAAAATTTCTTATTCTTTTTATGTTTATAACTTACAAATTGTCATGTTTTACATACCCTAAATCAGTAAATCAAAATCAAACTACCCAACCTGCACTCCTGTCCAACCATGATCTATTGATTCATGTCATATTTTTAGTAAAATTATCATGTTTTACATACCCTACATCAGTAAATCAAACTGGACATAAAACACTACCCACATCATCCATGATTTATTGATCTATTGATTTATTGATTAAAGTCACATTTCGAGTATCATTTTGGATAAACATAACATAAAAACAAATTCTTTATAAACTGATCAACGAACATATGCTAACATAACAAAGTTTTCACATTAATAAAGCTTACTTAGCGTCAACTGAACTATGAATATAATACACAACGACAAACCTGACATGCCTTAAACATAAATAAACTGTTAACGTTAAAAAAGTTCCACACTTAACAACAGTAGAGTAACTAACATAGCACACAAAGACGTAATTTATTCACTCTTTGTAAGGCATATCTCTAACATAACAATGTTAATTTATATTAAAATGGTAATATTTAACTAAAAATTTATCACAACATTGGTTAATTATCATACTGATCAACGAATATACTCTAACGTAATAAAGTTTCCACATCAATAAAGCTAACATAGCATAACATGAACTAAGAAAATAATGTACGAAGACAAACCAAACACAACTTACACACGAATAAACTGTTAACATAACAAAGTTCCACACTTAACACCAGTAAAGTAACTATCATTGCATGCAAAGCGTAACCTATTCATACTTTTTCAAGCATATCTCTAACATATTAACGTTAATCTTACACTGACACAGTAACATTTAGCAAAAATGTATCATAACCTTGTCCGATTATCATACAGACCAATGAATATATGCTAACGTAACAAAGTTTTCTACAATATCATAGTAATATTTAACAAAAATTTATCATAACATTACCTAAATATCATAATCCCCAACATGAAATATTGCAAACATAACAAAGTTTTTATCCAAACATAACATAAATAAGTTCTTTGAATAAAATATCACTTAGTAAAAGTGTAATGAGTTTACCGAATTTAAAGCAATAAATCAGTAAATCAAACCACCCGTCACCCCCCCGTCCCCTCCCTATCCATCTGTCTATGACCTTTTGATCTAATGATTCAGGTCACATATCGAGTACCATTTAGGATAAACATAGTACAAAAATAAGTTCTTTATATACTACCCAACGAATACATGCTAAAGTAGCACTGTTTTCACATTAACAAAGCTAAGATAGCAAAACCAGAACTAAGAATATAATGAGCAATGACAGCAAACCTAACACCACACTTTTAGAATAAACTACTAACATTAACAAAGTTCCATACTTAACAACAGTAAAGTACCTAGCACAGCGTACAAAACGTAATCTATTCACACTTTGTCAGTCATATCTCTAACATAACAATGTTAATTTATATTAACATGGTAATATTTAACTGAAATTTATCAATTGGTTAATTATACTACTGATCAACGAATATCCTCTAACGTAATAAAGTTTCCACATCAATAAAGCTAACATAACATAACATGAACTAAGAAAATAATGTACAAAGACAAACCAAACACAACTTACACACGAATAAAATGTTAACATTAGCAAAGTTCCTCACTTAACACCAGTAAAGTAACTAACATTGCATGCAAAACGTAACCTATTCATACTTTTCAAGCATATCTCTAACATATTAACGTTAATCTTACACTGACACAGTAACATTTAGCAAAAATGTATCATAACCTTGTCCGATTATCATACAGACCAATGAATATATGCTAACGTAACAAAGTTTTCTACATTATCATAGTAATATGTTGCTTGCAACATTTGCAACATTGCATGCAACATTGCCTTGCAACATTTTGGCGGTTAGTTGTCCACCCTATACTACTTATATATATATATATATATATATATATATATATATATATATATATATATATAACTTATAAATATAGCTATATATATATATATATATATATATATATATAACATATATATATATATATATATATATATATATTAACCCCACAACGATATATCGATTATTTTATAAATTTAATCGATTATTTTAATAAACTAAACAATTTAATTTATATTTGTCTTAAATTTTAATAATAATAAAAAAAATAAATAATAAAAATATTAAAAAAATATTAAATAAAAATACTACTGCGTCAACCATGTATCTTTCCGTAGGCTTATCTCTACTGTAACAACGCCATCTTTCAATTTTAGCATTGACGCAAAGTTTCATCTTATGGCCATTCTTTCAAATACAACTAGAATGAAAGATTTCTTTAGCAATTAAAAATTCTATTGCTTTTTCTTTAGTGTTAATATCTCTTACTAACTTTATTAAGGTTAGGGTCCAATTTTTGCTTCGGGCTGAGCCCAATTTTCACCCCCCCTAAAAATGGACAAATTTCGAAATTTTCAGCTGATTTTGACTATATAAACACCGAACTGTAGCTTTTTTTGACCTCTAAAACGTCGTATTCCAGTGTTTTTCTGTGTCTGTAGTCATTGTTTTGGTATTTTCAATTTTTGAAAATCTAGGTTTTTTGACATTTGTCGAAATTCCTCCTAAACCATTTTTCAAAATGACTTCAAACTTGAAAAATACAAAGATTGGACTATTATCTAAAAAGTGTAGCAGGGGAATTTTGATATTTGACCCCATATCTGAGCATTGGTCAATTTTCAAAACCTACTATTTTTGGGTTTTGAAATTGAAAAATTAGGATATTTTTTTCTGTTTATCTGATCTGCATGAAACTTTCAGAACATTTGTAGTCGGGGGAGATGCACATTTCTTATTTGGGATTTTTTCTTGGAACAAATATTCCAAAAAATTTTTTTTGGAAATTTTAAAAAAAATTTCTTTTGAGTATACAAAAAGATGTATCTCGCCCTATTATACAAGCCCTGAAAATTTGATGTTGATCGGATAAGTAGAAAATGTTATATCAATATTTCACTTTTTCGAGCGATTAAATTTTTGAAAAAGTGAAATATTGATATAAATTTTTTTCTACTTATCCGATCAACATCAAATTTTCAGGGCTTGTATAGTCGTGCAAGATACATCTTTTTTACTTAGATAATTTTTTTTGTTCTCAAAAGAAAATTTTTTAAAAATTTCCAAAATTTTTTTTTTTTTTAATTTGTTCCAAGAAAAAATCCCAAACTACTGCATTTGCAAAGAATATATCTAAGTAAGAAATGTGCATCATCCCCGACTACAAATGTCTTGAAAATTTCATGCAGACCAGATAAACAGAAAAAAATATCCCAATTTTTCAATTTCAAAACTCAAAAATAGTAGGTTTTGAAAATCGACCAATTGCTCGAATGTAAGTCAGATATCCCAAAATTCCTCTGCTGCTAATAGATAATAGTCCATTCTTTGTATTTTTCCAAGTTTAAGTCATTTAATATTACAAGGAGTTTCGACAAATGTCAAAAAACAGATTTTCAAAAATTAAAATACCAAAACAATGACTACATACAGAAAGGCTTAAAAAGCACGGTTTAATGTCTCAATGGTCAGATTTACTTAAAGGAGCTGGCGGAGGCTTTAGGAGGGGTAAAAATTAGGCTGTGAAAGCAAGTAGTACCCACTCTATTAAAGACATCTTTCTTAGTTAACAACTATAGTAAGAATAAAGTCATTAAGTGACACTATCCGAAATGAAATTAAACAGATTGATTCTAGATTTTAAACTTCACCGAAAAAAAAACAAAAAAAAAAAATATTAAATTATCGAAGAAAAATATTTATGCAAAATTAAATTTTAATATGGAACAACGATATACTAAAATAATGATATATCATTTAGTGGGTGGTTAACCAATTTAATAAAATAATCAATATATCAATGTGGTGGCTTTAATTGAAAAGAACCTATATA
>JABUQX010061819.1:20000-22500 GCA_015478945.1 Trachelipus rathkii
TATATATATATATATATATATATATATATATATATATATATATATATATATATATATATATACATACTATTTTTATATATATATATATATATATATATATATATATATATATATATATATATATATATATATATATATATATATATATATATATATATATATATATATATATATATACTATATATATATATATATATATATATATATATATATTTATATATATATATTTGTATATATATATATATATATATATATATAAATATAAAAAAATAAATATATATATATTATATATATATATATATATATATATATATATATATATATATATATATATATATATATATATATATATATATATATCCATTTTGCTTATGGTATGTATAACATTCCAGTGCCTAATTGTTCGCTTTTCTGTTCTGCGTTCATATTCACACTCATCCTCCAGAGAACATCTTAGAGACACCACTTTTTATCCACATATCATATACACATATTTATATATACACCCCTCTTCTAGACAACATCTTACAGATATCCCTATCCCTTATATCACTATGTGTGGGGAGAAAAAATTGCCCACATCGTATGTACTGAGTGTCGTAGAAGGCGACTAAGGGAAGGTTATAGTTATTTTGGCTGCCCACTACCACTTATCTTTTGCCTGGAATGCCAATGCAAGCCTCGGAGAAGGTCGTGATCGCCGTAAGCGGCCTTTTATCTTTCGGCAAAAATGTATTAATCGTATGGGTACATGGAATGTCAGAGGAATAAATTTTGAAGAGAGAGGTGATGGATGTATTTAGAAAGGGCAAATTTGATTTGCTCGCTGTGACTGAAACAAAGATGAAAGGAAACGGCGAAAATGAGTGGTGTGGTGTGAAATGTGTTTGTGTTGGTGTGGAAAGGAATGAGAGAGGGAAAGAAGGATTTGCTATTCTGATGAGTGATTTGTGGTAGAGAGTTATGGTAAATTTTGTGTGTGTGAGTACTAGAATTCTAAAGGTTAAATTCAAGTTTGAAAAGGTTAAATTTGTGTGGTTGCGACATATGGTTCATCTGAGGGTAATGTTGAAGAGAGTGCCATTTTCTGGGATAATCTGAATGATATTTTAGATGGGGTGAGTAGGAGATTCAGTTCATTTGCCACATATCTGCCCACCCAAGTATTTTTTTTACAGTTGTCACCACCACTCACGGGCAGAGCCCTATTCAACGGGGGGTGTAGTACGCTCAAAAGTTCACCCTCTAGCGCAAATTACGTAAATGAGCACAGACACAGGCTTTGAAGTGAGAAGATTATTTTCAGCAGGAAATACAGAAGATGGAAGAGAATTTCACAGAACAGAGGTGGTGGGAAAGAATTAAACACCACAGCAAACTAGCCTGGAGTTACCAGTGTCAACACAAAACTCGTGCGCAGATACAGCACCCCTTGTGCTACGAGGGCGTCGTAAAGGTGGTGGAACCCGAGTGATAAGTTCCCTCGAGCACCTGCCTCTGCGGTACCTATAGGATAGAGATAAAGCACCAACATCGCGCAGCAAAGATAGAAGGTCAAGTGAACTTTAAAGTACAGAACCCTCTCCAAAAGCGGTGAACCCAGAGCCCCCACAGATATGAGAGCATTATTCCCATACATGGGCAGTTGAGACCCTTGTATTGCTAAAGCAACTGAGAAGAGAAAAAAAGTCTCGCAGTCTAAACAGAACTTCCCGTTTCTTTGAGGCCGCCCTAGCAACCGTTGTGATGTGAGGTTTCCAAGACATTTTTTTGTTTATGTTAAGGCCAAGGATGTTTTCATAGTCAACAGGAAAGACGAGAGAACCGTCGAAAGAGATAGGAAAGATAAAAGGTATTTTAGAGAAGGAGATTTGTAGAAGTTGGATTTTTAAAGAATTGAATTTCACAGTGGAGACAACCAATCCGGAAATTCTATCGAATCAACGAATAGAATCAGAAAAGATTAAAACGAGAGGCAAATCTAGAAGTAAAAGAGGGAGCAGAATTGATTTGAGTTGAAGAATGAAGGGCGAGTCATCTGCATATGAGTGGATAGAGTTAGAGGTGCAGGTGAGAAGATCATTAATGAAAAGTAGTAATAAAGTAGGAGATAAAACAAGACCCAGAGGAACCGAGAAGAAGTCGCCCCATTAACAACAGCCGACATTGAGCGATTTGAAAGAAAACTAGACATAAATAGGCAAAGACAAGGAGGAAACCCAAAGAAGAAGAGGAGCTTGGAGAGCAATGACGAGTGCCATACTCGGTCAAATGCTTTGTATAAGTCAAACACCACCACGCAAGTCTCCCCGTAGTTCTTAAGAGTGAAAAACCATAAATCGGTTAGATGGGAAAGTATATCGCCAGTAGACCTCGAGCTCTCTAAGCCGTACTGTCGATCGGAATGAGTTTCCAGATGATCTAAGAAGTGAGAGTTGAGAAGGGTTTCAAAGATCCTAGATAGAATACAAGTGAGAGCTATAGGGCGATAGTTAGAATT
>JABUQX010061819.1:27500-30000 GCA_015478945.1 Trachelipus rathkii
GCAGGAAATGTTAAACATATAAATATTCAAAAATGCCTAGAGTTTACAATAGAGAAAAAAATCTATAAGAAAGAGAATTTAGAATTGGCCTTGCAGACTTAGAGAAAGGAAAATCTCTAAGGGAGGCCTCAAAGATTAACATGGAGTTTGGGATCAAGGCTAGAAGTAATGCCAGCTGGCTCAGCTGGTTCTTATAGCTTCTAGAACTGTATTAATATTGAGTTAGGTGGCTCGAGTCTGGGTTCGATACCTACATAATCGATGCTGCTGAATTGATTTCCGTGGTTTATAACGGAATCGAATCACTCCTAAAATGGTTTAGTATCCCGACCCCCCTTTTCTAGCACTTCTAGCATGATATATCCTACTTCACGGAATACACCCAAGTTTTGTACTGATTACCTAGTATGTTTTGAGGTATGCCGAGTTGATTCCCGATTTGTTTGAGGGAATCGGAGCATGTGTTGAGGTGTTAGTGCGTCTAGCACTTTGAGCCAATTTTTTAATTTTCAAGGTATATGTCTCGAGCATAGTGCTACCCCTATTTTTAGAGGGTTTGCGAATCGATTCCCGGTATTACCGAGTTGATCGGAGCAACCTTTAAGGCATTTGGCACCGGTGTTGCGGTGCTCATGTATATTTTTAGGCTTTTAAGATTTTTCTAGTTAAGGTATCCATTTCAAACTTGTCACCGTGGTTGGTGAAGGTGCTGCATGCCTGGCCCTGAGGTTCCACGCTGCCACTTTCAAGGAGGGGAGGGGGTTTGAGCCCCCAAAACCAGGAAAATGACTTATAAGATTGAAATTTGGTGAGTGAGTGGAAGAGAACGAATGAAATAGAGTAGTGAGTTTAAATTAAGTGCCGGAGCACATGAACCGGAGCTGATACCGGAGGCAGACAGGATTTCTGGCTCCAGCTACATATTGAGTCAAAAGAGGTACCTTTATATATGTTTTTAATGGTGTAGAACTCATCTTGAGGTTAAATCAAGACCCCCTTGAGGTTAAATCAAAAAAGAAAAAAAAATTAAAAATGTTATACTTTTATTGTATTTTATTTTATTTAGACATATATTCCAAAATTAGTTCGTTTAAAATAATAAATTAGGTTATTATTTACAATATTTTATTATTTTTCATAGGTACAACCTTTCTTAAGGATAAAAAGGGTGTTCATGTTTTACCACACAGTTGTTTACCTTTTACCTCATGTGGGTGTAAAACGTGAAAAGTGGTTTCTTGCTCCTAACATGCATAAAAAACAATATTCATAACAAATACCTTACAGGATATTTTACACAAATACTATGATATTTGTTCATATATCAAGATTTTAAAAAAAAAATTATATTCTAGACAACAAGAATGTTTTTTAATGAAATGTTCACAACTTCCCCCACGGCACTATACATTATTAAATAATTTTTATTAAGCTTTAACTGCTATAAAATTGAATTTTAATTCTTAACCTTGCCGTTTTATAAATTTTTTAAAAAGTTAATTAAATGAATATTGCAATTTATTAACTATTTCATAATTAATATAATAATATCCTATTAAAAAATTAAAATTTATTTTTTTTAACATATTCTCTATAAATTATTAGTTTTTCCAATGTTTCAGGAGTAACTCCATTTCTTCTATAGCGTTATGATTAGACAATAATAATAATAGAAATATGCACCTTGATTGGCTCTTACAGGACTCCTGTGATTGGCTCCTAAGGTTTCGGATTCAGAATCGAGCTCCAAATCCGAATCCGTATGTGTAAAAATGTTCGAATCCAAATCCGAATACGAATCCAGCACCTCCGAATCCGAACCCGAATCCGAATCCGTGTGTGTGTGGAAATGTTCGAATCTGAATCCGAATCCAGCACCTTTGGATTCGAATTCGAATCCGAATCCGCATTCGGATTCGCCCATCACTGATATATATATATATATATATATATATATATATATATATATATATATATATATATATATATATATATATATATATTCTTTAAATATATATATATATATATATATATATATATATATATATATATATATATATATATATATATATATATATATATATATATTAGAGATATACCGGAACCAGGTTCCGACGGAACTTCCGGCCGGAACCTCGATTTTTTGGAAGTTCCGGTTCCGGCCGGAACTAGCTTGGTTCCGGCCGGAACTAACCGGAACTTTCTACTTTTTCAAATGTCTTTCTTAATAAAATTCAGTAATTTATTTGTCATTTACACAGTTATGATTATGCATAAAAAATAATATTGAAAATTGATATACAGTCGTCCCTCGTAGAACGCGGGGGTTAGGTTCCTGACCCCCCGCGTTGTAGGCGATATCGCGTATAACTTTAAACCCCCTGAAAAATCATTAATTTTAAAATTTTTACCTTTGTATAAGGTGAATAAAATAGCAGCAGTATTTTATTTATCCTTAATAAATTTGCAGATACAATGTTATTTACAGAACAGGATATAA
>JABUQX010061819.1:32500-42500 GCA_015478945.1 Trachelipus rathkii
ATTAACTAAACTGTTTAAGCAAAAATTTTTAAAACAAGATTCCATAATTTTCTTACTTAAAATGAATTTATTTGAATTTTGAAATGTTGTGGTGTAGAAAAATAAGTTGCTCTCCATGTTGTGGAGTTAAACGTCATCTCTTATCCTCAAACACGTTACCCGCTTCTGAAAAAAGCTTTTAAAGTTTGTAATGTGATTTATATAAGCTGCGTTTCCAGAAGCCCGACTGCAGCCCGGGCGGGCACACAGGCGCACATGCATCGTTTCCAGAGCCCGTTTGTGCACTTCTACGTCACGTAAACGTCACAGTCAGGCGCCCGTTGTTAAATCCTCGATTTCGGGAATTAATAAACTGGCGGGCTGTGCAAAGATACTTTGTTTACAAACAAATCTTTTTACAAAACATGTGTCGGAAATGGCTTGCCAAAATTTTTAAATATTTCAGTTAACTTTTATATTAAGGATACTAATATATCGTATCATTTCATAAAATAGATACATATAAGTATAAGGGTATTGTTTACAATTGTCAGATAGAAATGTAGTGGGGGATATATATATATATATATATATATATATATATATATATATATATATATATATATATATATATATATATATATTATAATTTCTATATATATATATATATATATATATATATATATACGTTTGTAATTAATAATTACTACTTCATTATCTATCGATTGATGTATCTTTTTCAGTTTTTCCACTAATAAACCCTTAAAAACGTCGTCTGGCAAAAATATAAGGTTCATTTTTTATTTCGCCAAGATTTAGGGGGGCAAGTGCCCCCTGCCCCCCCTGTATACGCCCATGATAAGAGTATTGTTTACAATTGCCAGCTGATCCGACGGGCTCGCTCGGCCGTTTCCAGGTACTCAAATTTCCTGTTCTCTGATTGGTTAATGTAATTTTTTTCAATTCGAAGCGTTTCCGAGTCGATTTTGCACTCAGGCTTCTGGAAACGCAGCTATAGTATATTCCTTTTTTACTTAATAAATTTATTGATCCGCTTATCCAAATTTTGGCTTGCAGAACTAAGGGCTCACATTATGGATATGACAAGATGACAGATACTTCTAGATAGAGACTCCACTTGTTAATCAGATAAGTTTTAAGTAGAAAATAGCTGCGTTTCCAGGGCGGTGCGGCCCATGGCTAAATCGACCAGTGCTCGAAATAGCCAACAATCCTTTAAGCCACAGGCCACTGGAAAAAAACCAGCCTCATCGAATGAGCTAACAATTATAGCTATACTGCACACCATATGTATCTATTTTATGAAATGATACGATATATTAGTATCATTAATATAAAAGTCCCAAACTATTAAAAATTTTTGGCAAGTTAGTTCCCGACACCTATTTTTTAAAGATTTATTTGTAAACAAAGTATTCTTCTGCGCAGCCCCGTTTATTAATTCTCGAAATCGAGGATTTAACAACGGGCGTCCTGACTGTGACGTTTACGTGACGTAGAAGTGCGCAAACGGGCTCTGGAAACGGATGCATGTGTGCCCGCCCGGGCTACAGTCGGGCTTCTGGAAACGCAGCTTTTCAAGGTTCCAGAAAGTTCCGGTTCCGGCCGGAACTTTTTCAAGGTTCCAGAAAGTTCCGGTTCCGACCAAACCAAAATTCCTGGTTCCGGTACATCCCTAATATATATATATATATATATATATATATATATATAAATTAATAAGATAAAGTTAGGCAACGTATACTATATTTATATATATATATATATATATATATATATATATATATATATATATATCCCAGTAATGGGCGAATTCGGCAACTTTCGGATTCGGAATCGAATTCGAATTAGAATCCATCACCTCTGAAACCGAATCTGAATCCGATTCCTTAATTTTTGAAATCGTCGAATCCGAATCCGAATAAATAAAAAAATCTAGAATCCGAGTTCGAATCCGGATTCGGATTGTTCAAAAAGATTTTTACAAAATTAATTAAAACCAAAATATGACAAAACTTCTTTTCAAATATTTATAGTGAAAAATATTAATAAAAAATGCATTTTCATTTTTAAATTTTCTTGACTTTTGATTAGCGAGATAAACATCCTATCAAAAAATTTAAAGTAACAATTATTAAGGATTTCTCTATTACGCTTAAAGTTTTCCAATGTTTCAGGAGTAATTCTATTTCCTTTATGGCGTCCTATAGCACCCGCAATTGAAAAAAGTCTTTCTACATCTGAAGTTGTTGCAGGAACAGCTAGATACTTTTTGGCAAATTTGCAAAGTTTTGGAAAAATGTTTTCTCTGTTTTTCCATTAAAAAAAAACGGATTTTCTCTTACCGTTTCATCCAGGAGATATTTGTTTACCTCATCTTTACATCCAGATGATCTTCTAACTATGAATGAAAATAAACTTGAATTCTCCAAATTCATCTTCTTTATCAGATTGTAAAGGTGAAGACCCTTCGTTCGTAGGGTATATTGTTTCCAAGTCATTTTGAATGATTACAGCATTATGTAGTAAATTTTTAACTTCTCCCAAGGTTAAGAGTGTCATTGTAGAAGATTCACTTCTCAAAGGAGCGTTCAGAAAAGGCTAAAAATAGTGCTTATAAGCAAAATTAAATAAAGCAAATTAAAGATTAATGATATTTTTAGTCTTTTAATATTTGAAAATGAGACAATATATATATTTATATATATATATATATATATATATTATATATATATATAGGCTATATATATATATATAGTATTTAAACATCTGTGCATAAATGTTTATATATATATATATAATATATCTATATATTTATATTATATATATATCATATAATATATAGTATATATATATATATATATATATATATATATATATATATATTATATAGGCCTTATATATATATATATAAAATATATAATATATATATATATATATATATATATATATATATATATATATATATATATATATATATATATATATATAGTATATATATATATATATATATTATATATATATAGAAAACTGGTCAAAATTTACTCAAATTGAACAGTTTATAGGTTCTCAGTTGTCGCTGAAGAGATAATTGAGTACATTTCGGTCAGCGAAAACTTTAAACTTGTCAAAATGAGAAGTATGAAACTGTTCACCATATATATATATATATATATATATATATATATATATATATATATATATATATATATATATATATATATAATATACTATATATATATATATATATATATATATATATAGAAATATTTTATCAAAATCCATCTTTCTATCACTCATTGGCCTAATCAAGAATTATTATTTCGCAAATTAATTTAGTTTGACCTAATATTATTCTAAAAACCTTGTGTAAATTGCTAATGAATAATTTTTAAATTTAATTTTAAATCTTTAACGAACTTCTGAATTTTAATATTAATAAATAACTGAAATTGGAAAGAACTATACTTCCTATCGCGTGGAAAATATTGCTAAGCGGTCGAATGATTTAATTTTCAAAGTACTTCATATAATATACTTTACATTGCATATGATATACTTCACATGAAAAGCAATGCTATGAAATTGTTTGTGTCAAAGTGTGCAGTGTTTAAAATAGTTACCCATAGTCATTTTATTTTAGTTTTCTTTTTAATATTTTCCAATAATTTTTTAATTAATTATGAGAAAAAGAATAAGTTAAAAATTTTATATTATATCTTATCAATATTTATTTTTCAACTTCGCTTTACATTAAAGTTATTTTTATTTATTCTGTGATTTAAGCTAAATCCCAATTTATTAGGGTGGCAATGGTGTGTAATACCAAGGCCATATATATATATATATATATATATATATATATATATATATATATATATATATATATTATATATATATATATTATATATATATATATATATATATATATATATTATATATATATATATATATATATATATATATATATTTATATATATATATATATAAATTTTTACGTTTTTAAGGAAGTAAAATATATATAAAGTGAACAGTTTAAGGGTCCTCAGAACCGGTGTCAAAATTAAGCATACAAAACTATTCAAATAGAGTGATTTGTTTTCATCAGATTGACAATTAACTACTCGCAGAAAAAGTACTCAATTGAGAAGTATTTTTTCTTTTTTTGACATTTGAAAAACTTGTCATTTTGACGGCTTTGAAATTCTCAATTTTGACACTGGTTTTGAGGACCCTAAATTTGTCTATTGAGCAGTTTTTCCTTTTGTGTGTGTATATATATATATATATATATATAATATATATATATATATATATATATATATATATATATATATATATATATATATATATTATATATATATTATATATATATATATATATATATATATATATATATATATATATATATATATTATATATATATATATATATATATGGTCTCCTATTTTCCTCTAACTCAACCATGGCATCCCTCTTCCTCCTCAACTCAACCATGGCATCCCTCTTCCTCCTCTTTCTCCTCTCAGGTGTCATATTCCTTTGCCTGTAATTATATTTGATTGGGTGCATGGACTCCTGAAATATATGAACGTTAGGAAGCGTGTGGACCGGATGGCGTTCCTCCCCAAGTTTTGAGGGAGTGTGCTTCCGTGATGACTCCGCCCCTCGTCCACTATATTCTTTATCTCATACTAACACTTTCCCTCAGTGTTGGAAGCACGCATATGTCCAACCTATTCCGAAAAAAAATGAAGCCTCTCTGATCCTTCTAACTACCGCCTTATAGTTCTCACTTGTATTCCATCTAAGATCTTTGAAACACTTCTCAACTTTCATTTCTTGGATCATCTGGAATCTCATTCATTTCTTTCCGATCGCCAGTACGGCTTTCGGCGCTCGAGGTCTACTACCGATATACTTTCCTATCTTACTGATTTATGGTTTTTCGCCCTTAGAAACTACGGGGAGACTTGCGTGGTGGCGCTTGACATATCCAAAGCATTTGACCGGGTATGGCACACGTCACTGCTCTCCAAGCTCCCCTCCTTTGGATTTCCTCCTTCTCTTTGCTTACTTATTTCTAATTTTCTTTCAAATCGCTCAATATCGGCTGCTGTTGACGGGGCAACGTCTTCTTCTTTTTCTGTCAATAGTGGTGTTCCTCAGGGTTCTGTCTTATCTCTTACGTTATTTCTACTTTTCATTAATAATCTTCTCACCTGCACATCTAACTCTATCCACTCATATGCCGATGACTCAACCCTTCATTCTTCAACTCAAAATCAATTCTGCTCCCTCTTTTACTTCTAGAATTGCCTCTCGTCTTATTCTTTCCGATTTTATTATAGCTGATGTGGAGAGAATTTCCAGGTGGGGTCGTGTCAGCCTTGTAAAATTCAATTCTTTAAAAACCCAACTTCTACAAACCTTCCACTCTAAAACACCTTCTAACTTTCCTATCTCTTTCGACGGTTCTCTCGTCTCTCCTGTTGACAATATAGACATCGTTGGCCTTAACATAAAAAAAAGGTCTTGAAACCTCACATCTTAACGGTTGCTAGGGCGGCCTCAAAGATACTGGGAGTACTGTTCAGACTACGATACTTTTTTTCCTCTTCTCAATCACTCCAGCTAAACAAGGGAGTCATCCTCCCTTATATGGAGTACTGCTTTCTTATCTGGGGGTTCTCTGGTTTCACTCAGCTTTTGAATAGGGTCGAGTCAAAGGCCAAAAGGCTCATACACTGTTCTGTACTCTCCAGTTCACTTGACCATCTGTCTTTTCGGTACGATGTTGGTGCTTTATCGGAAGGGGTTCAAGGGAACTTATCACTCGCGTACCACGACCTTTACGTATCACAAGGGGTGCTGTATCTGCGCATGAGTTTTGTGTTGATATTGGTATCTCCAGGCTAGTTCGCTGCTGTGCTTCTTTCTTTCCTGCCACGTCAGTTCTGAGGAATTCTCTTCCACCTTCTGTGTTTCTTGCTGAATTTAATCTCCCTCACCTCAAAACCTGCGCATGTGCTCATCTGCGTAATTTGCATTAGATGGTGAACTTTTGAGTTATACAACACCCCCTTCTACCCGTGAGTGTTTGTGACAACTGTATATATATATTATATTATTTATAGTAATATATATATATATATATATTATATATATAATATATATATATATATATAATATTATATATATATATATAATCACTGGAAGTATTTGAGATGAAGGGGTTGAGAGCGGTTTGTGGGGTTAGCAGAAGGGAGAGGATTAGGAATAGGGTGGTGAGGGAGAGATGTGATTGGAGGAATGGTTTGGTGGGAAGAGCGGAGAAGGGAATGTTTAAGATGGTATGGGCATCTAGTGAGAATGGAGGAACAGAGAGTGGTTAGGAGAGTTTGGGAGGCGAAGGGGATAGGAAGGAGAGGAAGGGGGAGACCAAGAAGGAGGTGGATGGATGGAATAAAGGAGATGCTGGAGGAGGGAGGGATGAGGGAGGGAGAGGGTAGGGTGTTGGCGAGAGATAGAGTGGGGTGGAGGAGGTGGGTGAGGGCGAGATGAGGGGAAGTGTGAATGAGAGAGGCTGTACGTACCACTACCCCGCTCAAGCGGGAAAAAGTGTAGGTAAAATAAATAAATTATATATATATTATATATATATATATATATAATATATATATATATATATATATATATATATATATATATATATATATATATATATATATATATATATATATATATATATATATATATTTTTTTTATTTCCTCTATAAACGCAGTTCAATATTTAGTTTTTATTTCCACCCTGGAGAAGTTGTAAGATATTATTTTTCAATTGGACAGATTTGGAGGTTCAAAAATTTACATAATTTTTTTGGAAGGTTTTATTGCACACTTTTACCACAGATTGAGTTTTAGTTAAAAATTCATATTTAAAATTTTAAGACACCATATTTATAAGGTAATTTATAATTAAAACCTATGAACGCTTTAGAATAGCTTTCGTCTGTATTCCAGACCTCCTTCGGTTCCAGCGTTCTTAAGACTAAAGATTAATTTACTGAACAAATTACAAAGCAAATTGAAATTTTTTGGAGACGAACCCAGTCCCAAACATACGGCAACCAAGCGTCTGGCAACCATTGCACATTTCTAGTGTTTTGGTAGTTACAATACTAGATACATTGGCATCTCTTTTAAAAAAACAAAAGCCAAATAAATTTCTTCTATTTTTCCAAAATAAACATATTGATTACAAATACATGTACAATTTATACCGTACATGGTTTTAATAAATTTGTATTCCAGATTTTTTAACGGTCAAATTTGTAGGGGGATAATATAAAAACGAAACTTCCCAATAAATAGGCCTCTTTGCAGGCGGAAGAGCTAGGCCTCTTTGTAGGTGGACTAACTCGGCCTCTTTGCAAGCAGAAGAGCTAAGCTTCTTTGTAAATCAGAGTGGAGAGTCTCTTTGTAGGCCGGAGCAGAGGGTGCTGGGAATTCTTCTTCTTCTTCCCAGGCTAACAGGTCTTTGTAGTTGTAGAGGGCTTGTAGTTATCTCTTCTTCTTCATCTTCTGCTTGTTCTTCTGCTTTACTGGTCGCTGTAGTAGTTATCATGAAGTCTCTCCCTCTCGTAGGTATAATAAAACTCCAGTTGTGATTTGGATGGAATAAATTTATTTAAACACTTCCTACTATATTTGTCAACTTTGCACACATGCAATTAAACTTTATTACAATATTTTCAACTTTTCATATACTCTATGCATACATGCAATTTTCTGCAAAAAAACAATTTTTTTCGCAAATTACGTTTTTTGTCAACAACTAATTTTTAATTATTAATATCTTGCACTATACTACAAAACATGACATTATATAATATTTTACATTGTTTCGTTAAATAAACGGTAAAATACTTAAAGAAAATTTTTTAAAAGCGAACAGAATTTCTCTCTCCGAAAAAAAAAAAAAAAAAAAATACAGATTCGTAAGAGGTCACGAAAAACTAAAAATTTTCGGCACATCATTAATATTTTTATAAGTAATTTTTTTTAAGAAACTCAATACTAAAAATTTTAAAACAAAAAAGAAGCCTTAAATCAAAATAAAACAGTATATAATCAAACACTGCAAACAAATATTAATTTTAACAATGATTTATGAATAAAAACTTTATTTAAAGTCTTTTAAAAATGCCAAGTATTTTAATTCAGAGGTAAACTTGGTGCCTATCAAGCTTATTTTAAATGAAAAAAAACGGGAAAATGCATTTTTATAATATAGATCTTGAAAAAACTTAAATACTATATAAACAATAATTTTACAAAATTATGATACAAAAAATGTTAAAATTATAAAAATTATATCATTCAGTAATACATTATAATGATTAAATAATGAGAAAACATGTTTAATAGCCTTTATAAATGCTGTTTTATTTTAAGATAAATCGGCCCAAAAGTGTTATTCATAAACGATGATTTTCTTTAATTTGATTACTGAAAACGTAATATTTATATGGGCGACTAGGGACTGCACACTATACGGATATCAAACTGTATTTTTCAATTATGTGATATACACAGAAATCCAGAGTCGAGGCTTAGAATCGGAATCCGGCACCTTCGAATCCGAATCCTAATCCGAATCCGCGTGTGTTGGAAATATTCGAATCAGAATCAGAATCAGAATCCGGATTCGGATTCGCCCATCACTGATATATAGTATATGATATATATATATATATATATATATCTATATATATATATATATATATATATATATATATATATATATATAATTTTATATATTATATATATAATATATATATATTATAGTATATATAATATATATATATATATATATATTAATATATATTATATATTATTTATATATATATATATAATATATATTTATATATATATATATTAATATATATATTATTATATATATATTATATATATATATATATTATATATATATATATATATTATAATATATATATATATATATATATATATATACTATATATATTTATATATATACTATTTTATTATATATATATATCTATATATATATTATATTATATATATATAATATATAATATATATATAGTATATATATATATATATATATATATATATATATATATATATATTTATATATAGTATATATATATAATATCTTAAATAACAAAAAAAAATCTAAACATTTTATTAATCCGACTAGTTTCGGGTGAATCCAACGTCTACCCATTACCAAGTCTTGGACTATGACTATACTGAACAATATAACAAAATTTTGAATAAATAATACTTAAATAAACTAATAAAAGTTAATATATATATATATATATATATATATATATATATAAAAAAATATATATATTATATATATATATATATTATAATATATATATATATATATATATATATATATATATTATATATATATATCTAATATCTATATATTCATATATATATATATATATTTAATAAATAAACTAGAAGAAAATTAATAATTCCCATATATAAGAAAAAGTATCACTAAGTGACAAAATTCTACTTCAGTATTAAAATATTTTCAAGTTTGTAAATTTTCATTCAGCTTTGGAGCGTGGTTCCAAATATATAAGGATTCCAAAGAATGGAGGTCAGTCTCTCTTTCAAAATTCCAAACTATTGAAATTTGAATCTGCATAGGATGATTTTTCTTGAAAGAATGAGAATTGATCACAGAATATGGGGGATGGTGCAAATGTTCCAAAGTTCTATAGGAGATACCTTTATGTTCAGCAATGCGAATAGAAAGACTACGAGTAGTCTTTCTTATATAGGTGGCATCACAGTCACCGTACTTGTATTTGTATATCACTGATGAACATAAAGGTAAAGGATGTATTTCTTAAACCTGTGAAGAATTTTTCCAATTTTTATTTTTCAATTTGATAAAGCTATCTGAAATTGTTATTGGGTCTAATTTTGATTT
>JABUQX010061819.1:50000-59962 GCA_015478945.1 Trachelipus rathkii
TGTGTGGTGTGTGTGTGTGTGTTGTGTGTGTGTGTGTGTTGTGTGTGTGTATGTGGGTATGTGTGTGTGTGTGTGGTGTGTGTGTATGTGTGTGTGTGTGCATTTATTCTTAGTTCATTACACTACTGTTCAACATAACTGATTCTGTTCTAGCATGTACATATCGTTAATTGCATTGCATCTTGCAAAGGATAAACCGTTTTTTCTAAATGTTGAAGACTAACATTTATATTTTCAAATCTCATTTTCTTTTTATAAACGTTAACTAATATAATTTTTTTTTTCCTAAGTTGAAACATGCATATACTGTTTACTATTTTTTTTTATAAGTTTTTATTTACATTTATACTTTTTGTGTTTAATTTATTATTTAATTTTTATTTTTATTTTTTATTTTTAAAATTTATTTTTCTAACTTTATTTTTTTTTTTTTTTTTTTTTTTTTTTTTTTTTTTTTTTTTTTTTTTTTTTTTTTTTTTTTTTTTTTTTTTTTTTTTTTTTTTTTTATTTTAATTTATTTTTTTAACTTTTATTTTTTTTTTTTTGGTAAGTTTAATTTTTTTATTTTTAACTTTGTGTTTAATTTTTTTTTTAATTTAATTTTAACTTTTTAATTTTTTTATTTTTTATTTTCTAACTTTATTTTACATTTATACTTTGTGTTTAATTTTTTTTATTTTAATTTTTTTATTATTTTTTTTATTTTTTTATTTTTAATTTTTTATTAAAATTTTTATTTGTTTATTTATTTTTTTGTTTTTTTTGCTTTAATTTTTTTTTTTTTTTTATTTTTTTTTTTTTTTATTTTTGTGTTGTGTGTGTGTGTGTGTGTGTGTGTGTGTGTGTGTGTGTGTGTGTGTGTGTGTGTGTGTGTGTGTGTGAGTGTGTCTTTTATTCTTAGTTCATTACACTACTGTTCACATAACTGATTCTGTTCTAACATGTACACATTTATCGTCAATTGCATTGCATCTTGTATGATTTACAGTTTTTCAAAACTGTCAAGTGTAACATTTTAATTTTCAAATCTCAAGTGTTTTATTTTATAAACGTCAACTATTATATATTTATTTTCACTAAGTTGAAAACATCCATATACTGTTTAGTATTTTTTTTTTAAAAGTTTTATGGTGCACTTATACTTTGTTTAATTTTATTATTTTAATTTTTATTTTTTATTTTTTTATTTTAAAATTTATTTTTCTAACTTTATTTTTTTTATTTTTTATTTTTTTATTTGTTATTTTTTTATTTGTTTTTTTTTTCATTTTTATTTTTTTATTTTTTTTTTTTTATTTAAATTTATTTTTCTAACTTTATTTTTTGGTAAGTTTTATTTTGCATTTATACTTTGTGTTTATTTTTTTTTTTATTTTAATTTTTTAATTTTTAATTTTAATTATTTTTAATTTCTAACTTTTTTTTTATAAGTTTAAATACTTTTGTTAAAATTTTTTTATTTTAATTTTTTTTTTTTTTTTTTTATTTTTTTTTTAATTTTATTTTTTTTTTTTTATTTTTTTTTTTTTTTTTTTTATTTTTAATTTTTTTATAATTTTTTGTTTTTTACTAAAACATTTTATACTTTTCATGTTTATAACGTAAAAATTTACGTTTTGTGTGTGTGTGTGTGTGTGTGTGTGTGTGTGTGTGTGGTGTGTGTGTGTGTGTGGTGTTGTGTGTTGTGTGTGTGGTGTGGTGGTATGTCAATTTTATTCTTAGTTGATATGTTAGAGATATGCTTGAAAAAAAAAGTGTGACTAGGTTACGTTTTGGATGTAATGTTAGTTACTTACTGTTGTTAAGTGAGGAACTTTGTTAATGTTGACTGCTTATTCATTTTTAAGGTGTGTCAGGTTTGTCGCTGTACATTATTTTCTTAGTTTAGATGATGCTAAGTAATCTTTATTAATGTGAAAACTTTGTTACGTCAACATATATTCGTTGATCAGTGTATAAAGAATTTGTTTTTATGTTATGTTTATCCAAAATGATACTCGAAATGTGACTTGAATCAATAGATCAATAGATCAATAGATCAAGAATGAACAGGAGGGTGGCGGGATGGTAGTATGATTTACTGATTTACTGATTTAGGGTATGTAAAACGTTACAATTTTAGTAAAAATTTGACTTAAATCAATAGATCAATAGATCAATAGATCATGATTGGACAGGAGGGTAGGTTGGATGGCTTGATTTGCTGATTTACTGATTTAGGGTATGTAAAACATGACAATTTTAGTAAAAAATTTGACCTTAATCAATAGATCAATAGATCAATAGATCAATAGATCATGATTGGACAGGAGGGTGGGTGGATGGTGGTTTGATTTACTGATTTACTGATTTAGGGTATGTAAAACATGACAATTTTAGTAAAAAATTTGACCTTAATCAATAGATCAATAGATCAATAGATCAATAGATCAATAGATCAATAGATCACAACTGGTCAGGAGGGTGGGTGGATGGTGGTTTGATTTACTGATTTACTGCTTTAGACTATGTAAAAACGTAAATTTGTAAGTTATAAACATAAAAAAAGTGTAAGAAATTTTATTTATTTATTTATTTATTTTTTATTTTTATTTATTTCTTGATGGTTCTGAAACCATTATTTTCGAAATCTACAGACTCGATAACATATAAAGACACCAAACATTGTTTTTGATATAAGATTATTTTATTAACTTCGGCACCGCACCGGGCTCAGCACCGGTCCACTATCAACTCTGATTCTTTCCTACTCCTCCTCATTCTTCATTCTTCTTCTTCCTCCTTTCCTCCTCCTTCCTCATTCTTCCTTTTCTTCTTCTTCTTCCCCTGTTTTGCATTCCATGCATTTCTTCTTCTTTTTTTTCAAACTGGGGACCCCACTCCGTGGGGTCCCTGGACTCAGAAGCCGAATCCGACTCCAACTCCGTCTCCGTCTCCGACTCCGAATCCTCTATCCTGTCTCCAAGTTTCAGTCTTCTACGATCATTTTAATTTTTTAGTGGGGCTACGTCCCCCCTTTCGGGGAGACGCAGAGGGACGTAATCTCGTCTCCGACGAGATTACGTCATCATATAACTCACATCCAAATTTTAGCCCGATACGTTAAGCCTAACATGGTTTTCAGGGCGAATTTGACCTTGGCGCTAAGGGGGCAACACCCCCTTAGGGGTGACCTACGGTCACCAAAACTCACCTGTGATCAGTTTATCACACACATAGATTATATTCCAAGTTTGAAGGCGATAGCTCTATTCCTTCATATCGAAAAGGGTTGGTGCGGCATCGAGACTTTTACTACAACTATTAATCGAATTGTAATTATAGTAATTTTTCTTTCTAAAATATTTTTTAATTTAAAAAACCCACCAAAGGCAACGCAGAAAGAAGAATTTAAAAGAATCGCATATAGGGGTAAATCCAGTATCACGATAAATCGATTGGGACATCAAAATGATCTACCCGATGCATAGGTTAATGACGGGTGGTAGTGAGACGTTATATACAAGGGGCGCTATTTTTTTGATTGTTGGTATGCGTGAGGATTGAGGTGAAGGGATGATGGTTGTCGCCGTGGAGGTCTTCTGTAAAGTGTAAGATTAACTTTAGGAAACAAAAAAGTCCCTTTTGAAGGGCTCGCCCCACTTCTGGGCTAAACCCTTGAGTTCAGGCTCAAAACCTCGGAAAGTCGGTCTTCCAGACCTAAATTCGGTCTCACCGACCTTGAAAACCCTAACCTTGACACGTCAAGCTTGAAAAACCTAAATGTTGCAAAATGTTGCCTTGCAACATTTGCAACATTGCTTTGAAACATTCTGGCTGTGACCTTGGCTGTCAGTTTTCCACCGCTATACACTAACTAATATATATATATATATATATATATTATATATATAATATATATATTTATATATATATATATATATATATTATATATATATATTATTATATAGTATATTATTATATTATATATATATATATATAATATATAATAATATGAATAGGGCTATATGACACCATTAATGGATGTGAGGGGAGTGCGGAAAGAACACTTCGAAAATCTCCACATATTAACAGTAATGATGAGGTGGTTAGTGAATGTGTATGGTTTTGATGGTGCAAGAAGGAATAGGTTTTTGGGATGAGGTTATTAGTAATTGGAGGAGGTAAATGGGTAGAGTGAAAAAGTTGAAGAATGGTAATCTGCAAGGTATAGATGAATTACTAGTGAAATAATCAAGAGCGGAGGCGAGATGGTGATTGATTGGATTTTGGAAGTTTGTGTAATAAAGCGTTATGGAGGGTATAGTTTCCAAGGATGGAGAGAGCGGTAATAGTACCTATTTATAAGGGGTAAGGGAGAAAGGGTGACCTGTAGAATTATAGGGGAAATTAGTTTTTATTGAGTGTTGTAGGGAAGGTATAAGCTGGTCTTTTGGTCGAAAGAGTGCGTTCGTGCTGAGGGACTGATTGGTGATAGACAAGGTGTCGTTTGTGGAGTGGTTAGAGGATGTGTGGATAAGATCAAATCTTTACATTGAACATGATTGAGAAAATGAGGGAGAAAAAGAATAAATTATATTTAGGTTTTAATGGATTTGCAAAACAGGCGTATGATAGAGTTTATAGGGAAGCTTTATGGCAGGTATTTAGTGATATATGGGTGTTGGTGGTAAGGCTTCTGAAATGAATCAAAAGTATGTATTGCCGATAGTGAAGCGTGTGTAAGAATAAATGGTGTCCAATGGTGAATTGTTAGGATAATAGCGAAGTGAAGACAGGGTTGTGTTATTGTCTCCTTGTTATTCAATTTGTATATGGATGGATTTATGAAAGAATTCGAGGGTGGGGATGGCAGGAAATGGTGTTAGACATGATGGAGAATGGAGAATGGAGTGGAGGGTGCCCTACCCTATTATATGCGATGATTTGGTTCTGTGTGGCGAATCTGAAGAGAAGTTTGAGAGGATTGGTAGAAGTTATATGGCAGGGTATGTAAAAGGAGGGGTTTTGAAAGTAAACGGTAAGATAAGAGTAAGGTGATGGTTGTGAGTGAGGACAGTCTCAGTGTGAAGTTATGTTAGATGGTGAGCCAGCTGGAGCAAGTGTCTGAGTTTAAATATTTAGGGGATGTGTTGGATGAGAAGGGAACGGGAATGATGCAGAGTGTTGTAGGAAGTTGTGAATGGCAGGAAGGTTGTGGTGCAATTATAAATCGTTTGGTGAATGTCAAGGGACTAAGTCTTGAGTGGCGCTAGAGTCTTACATGAGGTATGTTGTTACCAGTGTTGTTAATGTATAGTAAGTGAGACTATGGTCTGGGAAATAGAGAAGTATAAGTCTAAAGTCTGTTGTTTCAGATGGAACAACTCTTGGGGCATGCTAGGTGGTGAGAAAATTAATCAAAATAGGAATGAAACTATTAGCAGAGATGTCGTGGCTGTGAAGAAAGGGGTAATGAGAGAATAAATGAAAGTATGTGAGAATGTTTGGTCATGTGAAAGGATGAATGAAAGTCGGTTGTTAAGCGGATGTTATAGTGGAGAGTGTGTTGGGAACCGACCGCTGGGAGACCGAAGAAGAAATGGATTGAGTCGTGAACGAATGTCTGAAGGAGAGAATGTGAGTTTGGCATAGGCGAGAATAAAGGTGCATGATAGGAGAAGAATGGTCGGGGTTTTGTATGGGGCTGGTTGTGGCCCACGCTGGGCCAGAGATGAACCCTTACATTGACGATTTACCATAGTCGAGGTCCGTCGCGGTCGCATGATGCTGCTAGGGGTGGATTCTTCTGTCCTGTTGACGAGCTGCTACACTAATTAATGCGGTCAGAGGGGGCGGTAAGGCCTGGCTTTCTTTTCGACGTTTTGTCATGTCTCCTACTGCTTTTTCTTTTCCGATGCTTTTGATGCAGAACCTTACCCCCAATCTTGGGGCAAAGAGGAAGAAAAAGAAAGAAGAAGAAGATATAATATATATATATATATATAATATATATATATATATATATATATATATATATATATATATATATATACTATATATATATATATTTATATATATATATATATATATATATATATATTATATACTATTATGTATATACTCTAGTATATATATGGTCAGTGGTTCCAAAATAGCCTGACACCTGTCTTCTTAACTAGTAGTCTACATAAAAACTGAATACATTTTTTAATCAGCGAACACTTTAATGCAGGAAATAAATAAAAATATAATGGAGGAATCACAATTTAACGTTAATTAACATACGTGGCTCACAACGGTAGAGCGACGGAGTCGCATGGCAAGTCGCGCGGTTCGATCCTAGTTCGGTATCTAGTAGAAATTACCTAGAGCAAGTTCCCCTCCTGAATACGGGCTATGCCCGTGAAGGTGAGAACTTTATAAAAAATAAAAATAGTAGTACGATACGTTTCAAATGAGGGCATTTTGGTTAAAAGAAATTATAAAAGATGCGAATGTTAAATTGATTGGTCATAGGAAGGTATAAGAAAGAGGGAAGAAAATGTTTTTATCACCAGTAACATGACAAGAATTGTTTTAAATGGTATTAAAGTTAAATAGAGACAACTACATAAGCCAAAACAATAATTACTACACGCATTAAGTAGGCCGTTCATTGTCCTAAGAAGAAGAGTTATTCCTACCTAACCTAAACTAGCCTAACCTGACGCTAATAACCTAAATTTCTACACCAACCTATAGTATAACTAACATATATAAATACATCTAATACTAATACTATATATATATTATCACTATATATACTATATATATACTAGTAATATATAATATTCTATTATAGCCTATCTACCCATCTATATCATATACTAACGGTATATATATACTACCACTATATATATTACTTATACCTACTACTATCATACTACCTTCACCTATACTACTATACCTATTACTTATCTTATATATTCGCTATATTTATACTAATATACTATATATAAATACTACTACTATACTATCCTATCACCTACTACTACTACATACTTACCTATACCATCACTCCTACTCATATACACTCATCCACACCCTACCTACTCACTCATACCTACTATTACCCGCTAATACGAAACTCACAAAAAAATTACTCTTTTCTATTACACACAATCTACAAGCACCACAATTCTTTATTTTTTTTTCGCCTGTCTGCGACAGCCCAGCGCAGGAGCAGGATTATCAGCTGCACAGCAAGCAGTACCAAAATGCCCAGCCGGGTCAAGCATGTTATCAGTCGTACATTATTTTAATTAACTTTCAGTTAATATTTCATATTTTATTAATTAGTTAATAATAATACTTCTTTCTTTGCCGCTCGGACTAATCGTGAATTCAAACAACTGCTACATCAATTTTTTATGTAGCTATAGCAGTTTTTCTACGATACTACGCGGTCTCACAGCTATCTCGGTCCCGTACGCATCGGCATATATATATATAACCAGGGGTTGGGGATTTTTTGGATTTTTTTGACAGAAAAAAATCAATTTTTGATTTTTTGAATTTTTGGATTTTTTGGATTTTTTGAGACTCGTCGACCGTCAGCGAAATATAATTTGTAAAACAAACTTTTTTTTTAAGTTCCGATTAAGTATATTTTTTAACCCTGGCCCTAGTACCACGAGCTTCAAAATTCTTAAATAGGGCTTAAATAGTCTATGACACAATGATAACACAACACTCAAACGAATGTTCATTTGTATAATGTATCAATATATTACATCAGAATAAAGAAACATGTTTGAAACATGTCAAATATATGTTAGAAAACAATAGTGTAGAAATTTTGAACAGAGTAGCCTTGCTATGATGTTATTCGCTAATCTTTTTATTTTCTATTGAAGTTTAAAATGCAACTTAAATATCCAATACTTTAAAAAATAATATAAAAAAAAGACAAAAAAATCAAAAAAGCAAAAAATCATGAATTTTTTGGAGCAAAAAAATCAAGTGAAAAAATCAGTTAAAAAATCAATTTTAAATTTTTTTTGTGCCATATGTATATTATATATATATTATATATATATATATATATATATATTATATATATCATATAAATATATTATACATATATATATATATATATATAATATATATATATATATATATATATATATATATTTTTATTTTTATATATACTATATAATATCATTTATATATATTATATATATAATTAATATAATATAATATAAACGATATTTTTTTAATCCGATATTATCGATATTTTTTACCGATATATCGAGAGCAATTTTGATATTTTTTTTAAAATATCGATATATCGATATATCGATATTTTTTTTATATATCGGCATCCCTACGCCAAACTGCTGTGCATTTACCCTATCGTATCTTTTAGTTTAAGTTTTCATTTAACTAAATAAATACCAGGGTTGGTGATTTTTTGGATTTTTTTGAGAAAAAAATTCAATATTTGATTTTTTGGATTTTTTTGGATTTTTTGAATTTTTTGAGATTGGTGACGTCACGCGAAATGTAATTTGAAAACAAACATTTTTTAAGTTCGATATAGTATTATTTTAACCCTAGGCCCTAGCTCTGGGTTCAAAATCTTAAAATAGGGCTTATAGTCTATGACACAATGAAACAGCAACAATAAAGAGTGTTACGGAAACACCCGATATTATTTGTAATATTGATAAAACTACATCAGAAATAAAAGAAACTTGTTTGAAACATGATCTTTTGTTGATAATAGTGTAGAAATTTGGAACAGAGTAGCCATGCTATATAATATTATTATTCTAATTTTTTATTTCTGTTGAAGTTAAATCACTTAAATATACAAAAAATTTAAAAAATATATACATAAAAAAGCAAAAAATCCAAAAAATCAAAAAATCATTTTTTTTTTAGCAAAAAAATCCGTTGATTTATATCAATTGTTTTTTTCCGTGCCATCCCTGATAAATACCTAATGAAAAAATAATTTAACTACAAGATAAAATAATTTGGAAAATGAAAAAAAATCTCATTTAAGAGAAAGAAAATAATAAAATTACACAACATCGACTTTGTGAAAGTTCAAAAATTTTACTTTAAAATAAATAAAATCTCTTATTTCTGATTTTTCCCTCGGATCAAAAAATGCTTTTCTTAGTTTTATCCATTTAGGAACATTTACCATATATCTAGTCTCCAGAGGCACAGCTTTATCCAACACAGTTTTTCTTTTTGTTTGATCAACGCATCGATCTCGACAATCTTCGTTCGTGCCAATGCGTTCAGGCTCTGTGATATATATATATATATATATATATATCTATATAATATATTATATATAAGTATATATAATATATATATATATATATATATATCATATATATAATATATATATATGACCTGTATTAAACATAGGAATAATAAAAAAATTTTAAATTTGGAAAGCTGGTAAAACTAAGAAATACATTTTATGATCCAAGGGAAAAATCAGAAAGAAGAGATTTTATTTATTTTAAATTATAAATTTTTGAAGTTTCATCAAGTCGATTTTGTATACTTTTTATTATGTCTAAAATAAGATTTTTTTTTCATTTCAAAACATTTTATCTTGTAGTTAAATTATTTTTTCATTAGATATTTATTTAGTTAAATAAAAACTAAAACAATCCGATAGAGTAAATGCACAGCAGGCTGGCGTGTATGCATTACAAACCACTCGATGAAGCTCTCGCTCCAAATTTCCCCACCTTACGTTCTGCGTGTCAACAACTTACATCGCGACTAGGTTGTATATGTATATAATGTAAATAAAACTATAGACATTACTATGCTATAGATTAAACTTTATTACATATCTTTTTTATTTAATGGGAAAATTTAGAAAATTCTTAAAAAATCCATCAAATGAAATAATTCTCAAATTGCATTACCAACCATTTCGATTCTAATTTTTTATTACTACTCCCTGG
>JABUQX010061820.1:0-22500 GCA_015478945.1 Trachelipus rathkii
TTTTCCATAAGGTCTCTTATCTTATTATTGATTTTATAAATTTTTAATACCTCTTTGATCCATGAAGTGCGGCAACACTATCATAATGCTTTTTTATAATCAATCAAGTCATATACGCTTCAGCCAGTTGTTACTGTCTGTCCATTTGCCCTGCCTTTTTTGTCTTCGTAGGGATATTTTATTTATGTTTAAAATGTTTAGTTGATCTTTTGTTTCATTCTATCAATATACGAGTATATATATATTAACTTCTATTATACTTAGCTATTATCTTACTTTTTTGTTTTTCGACTTGAGCTATTTTTCATAAAAAAAATTTTTTCAAATTGGGAGTTTTTTTCTCTCTTTAAAAAATTGATTATATATATGCAGTGTATTGATATATTCATTTTCATGTATACGTATTTTATTTTGAACTTCAGTTATATATATTTTATTCTCATTCCTTTTCATTCATTATTAATTATTTCATATTTAGGTATCAAAAGTGCAGACAAAAATATGTATTCATTATTAATTTATTATTATTATTATTTGGTTTATTATTAATTCTATTATTATTAATATTTTTCCCTTATTTTATTCCCTCGAAAAAATCTTATAAAGAGAATTAGTGGAATTATATCAGCGTATATATCTGTTTATCTATACTCATTTATTTTGTATCACCTCTTAAATTCATTTATTATTATTGTATTATTTTAATTATTATCCTTATTATTATTATTTTATTATCATTATTCACATTATTATTCATTATTGTATCCCTTATATTATTATTCTTCTATTAGTTATTATTATTTATTAATTCTGTTCTCGTTACCTTAAGTAATTTTAATGCGTTTTTGGTTAAAATCTGGGCTTTGTATTGCTTTAAAGGCTTTCGGAGACCAAGAAAGAGAACTAGATTTATCTATTTCACAGTTTTTTTTTGGCCTAATCCACAAATCCACAAGTACTCAGAAGCAGAAGTATTGACAAAGGGAAATCTTAAAGAGATAGAGAGAGAAGTTGAGTCAATTGAAAGTTTCGAATAGAAGAGAGCGATTAAGCTTAGTTTTGAAAGGAAGTGGAAATTGTAGAAACCTGATTTAAAGACTGTTATTGAATAATGTGTGGATAAGTATAATGTGCAAAGGAGTAGAATTGGAGACTATATAGTGGAGAGTCGAGAGGAATTGTAATAATATTGTTGAAGAACGAAACTGAAAGTAAAGGAGTTATTAAAGTTAACCGTTGAGAAATAAAGAAAGAGGAGTACATTCGGAGAACTGCATATTATTTTAGTATTAGGTATAATGTCTTTATTTAGCACTAAGTATATTATAGTTGTCTTACGTTGCACTAAATCCTATGATGTTCTGGTCCATAGTGGGTTCTTTCGAGTGTGTCTTCGGGTCCACGTCGTAATCTTTTCCAATCACTTATATCGTGAATATTTGAATATTCATCGATATTTAAGTTATATTTTCCGGTCGGTAGCGGTGTCTGGTATACTCCCTTTCGGTAGTGGTTCAAATTCCCATCTCCATCATTAATTCTTCTATTGGGGATTCATATCTTGTTGTTATATTCTAACCATCTTGCTACCTTGGGTTGAGGCAGGCGGTCTCGTGTTAAAGTGACCTAGCTGTGGGTGAGTTTACCTTGTCTAACGTGGTCATTCGAGGTTTCCGAGCCTGGTTTTCACTCTCTTGCCTACTCGTTTGATGTGTGGGCGTTGGTTTAATAAAATAGTGTAAAGACTCATGCTTAGTATCTCTTCGTGTGCTCTTTGTGTTTTGATTTTTTTTTTTTCCCTCTGAGTTTTATTGTGTTTATTTTATTTTGTTTTTCGCGCGAGAGTTTCTATTGCATGCAAGTCTTGAGTCTCTTTCAGCGTGTTTTTTTAAATCTTTCCAAGGTCAACTTCTTATATTTTCACCCTTCTTGTCAACTCTTAAATCACGCGGAACTTACTTTCCCGTTTATTCTGTCTGGTAACATTGGATATTTTTGTGTTGTTGTGTGTCTTCTTTCTTTGTGCTTCCTTTGTCTCATCTAAAAACAGACCCTGAAGAATTTGGGTAATCCTCTTTCTGCTTTTCTTTTCCACGACTTCATCTGAAATAACATGGGATTAGGTGCAAGGGGTCATAACATCTATGAACGATAGGGTGGCGTGGATGACATTTCTGCCTACTCCCTGTTTTGAGGAAGTGGCATTCTGAGAGGTTGCCAGAGCTAGTTTTACTAATGATAACACACTTTTTCAAACCTTTTCTCCAAACGATTCCGACGAGTGGATGTTCTAAATTATCTATCACCCCATAGCTCCTATATCAACTCGTATTCTTCTCTTATCTTTAAATCTATTCAACAGTTTCGATTTAACATTATTGTTAAAAATTCTAAGCTTCGTTTTTTTCACTATCAGTCCAAATCTTAAAACATTATCCACATGCAGAAATTCTGCTCTTCTCTTTCTTATTCTATTCTTTATATCCCACTTTGTTTCTCCTCTATTATTTACTATATTCCGCAAGTGTATGAAATTCTCCACCTCTTCCCCGTCGCACTCAAAGATATACTTTCTGCTCATTTATACCAATAAACACATTATCAGCATAATCCAGATCCTCCAATAGGTACATCAGTCGATTCCGTCCCTCCCATTCTCTCTTCCCTCATGTGACCCTTCTCATCACATTATCCATCACCATCAAGAAAATCACTGGTCACAACGGTCACTCTTGTATTCGCCTACATTTACTGCAAAAGTCTCAGTTAGGTCACTCTTAAGCCTCGTTCACAATGAAGTAACAACAACAAGGAACTTTTTTTGATTTTCCATGTTCGCTAAAAAACAAAAACTTGGCAGTTGTTGCAGTTTGTTACTGAATGTTTCTTTAAGTTCCTTTGCCGGCGCATAATTTCAATTTGGAGAGGTAAATAGGAAACACATGACAACAAGCAGTAACAAAAAAATCTTCCTTCTGTGTGTATCCCTTGTAGTTAAGTCGCAACGCATTTCGGTTGCGGAAACAATGATAGAAAATGACTACTCGTATAATGGTGTGGGATAACAAACGAATTATTAAATTGCGGGAAACACGAGTATTTATAAGTGTCAACGGATAAAAAATATAAATAAATAAATATAAAAGAAGAGCCTTGAGGCAATAAAGCTTTAGATGCAGATATTATTGAAATAAATAGGAAAATGAAAAATTTGATTGGCTAGTTTTTCCGAGAACGATAAAAATATGTTCTAAAAGAAATCAGAAGCTGGAACTCTATTTCCTTATTTCTGATGGTCTTGAAAACTTAGTTTAACCCACTTTTCGCTTTTGCTTATACTACTAATCGCTATAAAGGCTGCAGTTGCAAAGAACAAGTTTTACTCTGCCATTGTTCCCGACAACAGCAAACACACTGCTACAGTTCTGTATGGACATCTTATTACTAGAAATAAATTTTGACTTGAAGCAAAACCCCAATGTTAGTCTGATTATGTTGCTTCAGTGTAAACAAACTGTTTCTACAATTCCGTATGGACATCTTGTTACTAGAAATAAATATTACCTTGAAGCAAAACTAAAATGCGCCTCTAATTTTGTTGCTTCAGTGTAAACAATTGTTTTTACGAGTTGCTACATGTTGAACAATATTTGGAACATCGGGTACAATAGCAAAAGTTTCTTATTGTTGCTTCGTTGTGGACGAAGCTTTTTATGTTCAAATTTACATTTATATTCTCTATACTATTTTCTAAAAAATCCTATAAATATATATATATATATATATATATATATATATTACTATATATATATATATATATATATAATATATATAGCTATATATATATATATATCTATATATGAGCATGAGGAGGATGGAGATAGTAGAAGAGAAAAGAAAGAGAGAGAGAGAGAGAGAAGAGAGAGAGAGAGAGGATGTATGAGAGAGAGAGAGAGAGAGAGAGAGAGAGAGAGAGAGAAGGAGGAGAGAGAGAGAGAGAGAGAGAGAAGAGAAGAGAAGAGAGACGCAGAGAGAGAGAGGAGCAGAACGAGAGAGAGAGAGAGAAGACGAAGAGAGAGAGAGAAGAGACGCATAAGGAGAGAGCAAGAAGAAACAAGAGGAGAGAGAAAGAAGAGACGTAGAGAAGAGAGAGATTGAGAGAGAGAAGAGAGAGAGAGAGAGCAGAGAGAGAGAGAGAGAGAGAAGAGAGATGAGAGAAGATGACGCAGAGAGAGAGAGAGAGAGAGATAGGAGAGAGATTGGTAGTCGAACAGAGGAGAGAGATAGAGAGAGAGAGAGAGAGAGACCGAGAGAGAGATTTGCAAGAGAGAGTAAATGATGAGAGAGAGAGACGGAGAGGAGAGCAGACAGACAGAGATACAAGAGGGAGGAGGGAGTAGGGACGAGGAACTTTCTCTGAGGTAATATCGCCAGGAGTCCAGACCCGGAGACATTTCTGCAAGCAGGCAAACCCAGAAGAGAGAGAAGAGAGAGAGAGAGGAAGCAGAAAGAGAGAGAGAAGAAGGAGAGGGAACTTCTCGTAAAGGGAGATAATGGAGAGGTAGCAACGAGAGAGGAGAGAAGAGGAGAAAAAGGAAGGTGAGAAGAGAGAGAGATAGAGAAGAGAGAGAGAGAACCTCAGACGAGGGCAAGGCAGAGAGAGAGAGAGAGAGAGAGCGAGAGTAGAGAGAGAGAAGAGTAACGAGAGGAGAAGAGAGAGAGAGAGAGATGAGAGAGAGAGAGAGAGAGAGAGAGAGAGAGAGAGAGAGAGAGCCGAGAGAGATCAGAGAGAGAGAGAGAGAGTATGAGAGAGAGAGAGAGAGAGAGAGAGAGAGAGAGAGGAGAGACTAACAGCACTTCAAATTTATTGCCGTTATAGTTTCAATGTATTGAAATGACTTCAAACTTGAAAAAATAAACAGATAAAACATGCATTTAAAACTTCGTTAGTTTTTCCATAATTCATCCCGGTTCGTAACAAAGTGCAAATTTCCCATAAATTTTCATTTCGGGCTCATAAGTAAAAAATTGCCATAACTTTTGTAATATTCATCCGATCAATATGAGATGAATTAATAAAATGAGGAATGAACGCATTAGGAAGTTGTGTGGTGTGAATCAAGGCGTAAATGAGAGAATAAATGAGAGTACATTGAGATGGTTTGATCATATGGAATGAATGGATGATAGTCGGTTAGCTAAGCGGATGTATAGTAGTGAGTGTGCTGGGAATCGACCGGCTGGAAGACCGAAGAAAAAGTATATTGAGTCGGTAAAGGAATGTATGAAGGAAAGGAATGCGAGTTTGGCAGAGGCGAAAAGAAAGGTACATAATATGAGTGAATGGCGGGGTTTTGTGAGGGATATGGATCTAGGACACTTGATCCAAGGTATAACCCTACATTGACGAGATACCAAAGTGAGAGTCCGTCGCAGTCTCGTGAAGTCCTAGTATGGATTTTTATGACTGGGACAAGTTCTCACTTAAGGGTATGGAGGGGACGGTAGGAGAGAGGAGGCTTTCTTTTGAACTTAGTCATGTTCTACTACATTTCTGTTTCCCGTGTGTTTTGCGCACCTCACCCCCAACATGAGTAGTAGTAGTAGTAGTAGTAGATGATTTTTTATTTGAGTGGATGTACAGGGACTTCCACAGCACACAAGAATGCGGTTATACCGTGTAAGTAAAATAACGACAGGGATATCCCTAACCGAACGAAATAGGATCAAGGCTGAGATGGTTATATCTTATACAAGATGTTCAGTTCCAGGAGGAAGGCAAAAACTCGATCACTACGAAAGTGAAAATATTCGGATAAGATGTGTGGAAGGCGATGCTGAAGAGGAATAATAATCACATCAGGGAAGAACTTGCTTCTAAGGGTCGAGATGGCCTCGCAACTTACAAAGAGATGAAAGACTGTAAGAGGTCAATTGGAGGAGCATAATGGGCAGGTCAATGGATCCCCTGCATCATAAGAAATCCGTGGTTGAGATTGGTATAACCCAGACACAATCGAGCCAAGACCATCTCCAGGAGGCGACTCCTTCTACTAGATGAAGACCAATCCAATGATGGGTTTGACGTTCCGTTGTTTCGCGCCATGAGCATCTTTCGCCCAACATGTTTGCCAGCCAGAGAGGAAACAACGAAGTATTGTGATAGAGAAATAGCAAGGAAATGGCCCAGGCATACAACAGGGGAAAGGTATTGGGCACTCGACACTCTGTGCGAATCCGTCTATTTGGTCTCCTTATCTGCCCGTTCATTTCTAGGAACACCCACATGGGTGGGAACCCAACAGAACTAAATGTTGTACTTCACAGGAAACAAGCAGAGGGAATTCTGAATGGCAGAGACCAAAGGGTTTCGGGTTGATCGGCCAAGCAACACATGGAGAGGGCTTCTAGAATCGAAAAAGATGGTGTAGTTACCCCTATGGGCAATGGTGCTGATTCTGTTCACCGCCATGGGCACTGCTATCAGTTCAGACGAAAAAACAGACAAATACGGTGGAAGGGTGTGGGATACAGTGATGTCTGGAAACAGCTGAAGCCCCTACCCCTCCCTCCGTCTTGGAATCATCGGTGTATACCGCTATAGTCGCTATGGACTTCCGCATGGAACAGAAAGGAATCCCCAACTGCACCGGGTGTGCCTTCGACTTTGTCAAAGACTGGATTCCGTTGCAGAGAGCAGGAGGCGGATAAACCCCCTTTGAATGGGTAGAGATAAAATAACTTTCCTCGACCTTCCTCAGCGAGCGGTCATGCTCGCTGAGGAAGGTCGAGGAAAGCGAAGATGGAAGTAACAACCCCAGCATATGGCCAATAAGAAGGGTTGTGATGGACAAGCTCTATATTAGATGTCAAGGCCGATGAGGTAGGAACCTGAATACGGATGAACAGTGAGCATATGAGCTGCTCCCTCCGTATGGATAGGGGTATCCCCCTTGCCTCCACCTCCAGGCTTTCTTCCTTCGGAGGAACGAAATGCTCCCGTGTCTATTCTCAGACCTTCGGTCTGAACGTGGTCAAGAAGACGAGGTAGAACTGGAAGGTCTGCCCATATATGGCACAACCATAGTCTAGTTTAGCCGGCACCAGCATGATGTAAAGGTGGAGCATGGCTCTTCTGTCCGCACCCCAAGTCTTGGAGGTGAGGTGCCGTAAGAGATCCAAGAAACGGTGGGAACTAGCTTTAAGGAGAGTAATATGAGGAAGGTACGTGAGGCGCTCTTCGAGCAGGAGATCCAGGAACCTCACCGTCGGTCCACACTGAAGCGTAACATAGGAAGCGATTGTATGCGGCCCCTACGACGAGAATTTTTCCAGAAAAGCACAGCTGTAGTTTTCGATGTGGATAATGAAAAGCCCCCTACCTCCACGTGCTATCATACGCCTTTTTGAGGTCAAAGAAAACGGGCCAAGGTTATTTTGCTGGAAGCAAATGCCTTACGAACGTCGTGATCCAACCGAAGGAGAGGATCCTGAGTAGAGTGATGATAACGAAAACCAAATTGGTAGTCAGAAAAGGAATGAAGTTGCTCCAACGTGGGAACAAGACGATAAGCCACCAATCTCTCCATGAGCTTGCATGTGCTGCAGGTCAATGAAATAGGGCGATGGTTATCGGAAGAAGTGGGATCCTTCCCAAGTTTGGGAATTGGGAAAATATATGCAGTAGACCAGACGGGAGAGAAGCCCCCTCCACTCATATTCTATTGTATAAGTCGAGAAGGAAGGCAGTGCCAGAACGATGCGCATGCCGGAGCATCTGGAAGGAAATGCCGTCAGGGCCAGGCACTTCATCCTTGCAAAGTTTGAGGGCATCCTGGAACTCTGCTCTGGTGAATAATAATCTGCTGAATGGAAGGTCTTCTCCAGGTGTAACAGAAAAATCCGGAAACTCAACCCGCAGGCGGTAAGAACGAAAAGGTTCAGGGTACCTGGAGCAGCTGGAGCAGGACGCTAAGCGATAACTCAACTCGTCCGCCACTACCCCAGGAGCACAAATGATATCAGAGGTTTGCGGGCCGTAAACAACAATGATTAGTGGATCTGCATGGTGTTTTCGTGAAAATTTTCGCACCTTTTTATGGACCGATGATACAGGCGTAGAAGAATAAACGGTGGAAGCGTAGTTGCGAAAAAACTGTTTCCGCGTACGGCGATTAATACGACAGGAGATGGCTGCAAAAGCTTTAAACTGAATCAAGATGGAAGGTGTGGGAGTTTGTTTATACAACCTATATAATTTACGCTTTTCACGATTAGCCAGAGCACATTCCTGGTTTCAAAAGGGGGTTGTCGATTTCCAGGTCTCAGATGAACGGGGTATATGGTCCATTGCCGCCTGGAGGATTGCTCCCTGAATTTAAATGAAGGAATCCGACGGCGACGGGAACAGGGTAGTTGCAGGAAAGATGGGAAAGTAAGTAGCTTGATGAAAGGAAGACCAGTCTGCTCTGCCGTAGCGCCAGCCAGAATATGGTGGTTGCTGTGGACTGGGGCTGAAGGATAGTATCACGATTGAACTTGAAACGAATGATCCGAGTTTAATAGCTGAAGAAAGAGGGGAAAGTTGGAATGAAGGCATATGGAATGAAGTCTCCGCAAAACCCCCATCATCCACGTGCTATCATACACCTTTTTGAGGTCAAAGAAAATGGACAAGGCCATTTTTTTTGGAAGCAAATGCCTAACAAACGTCGTGATCCAACCGAAGGAGAGGATTTTGAGTAGAGCGATGGTTACGAAAACCAAACTGATAACAAGAAAATGCATGGAGTTGCTTCAACGTGGGAACAAGATGGGAAGCCACCAATCTCTCCATGAGCTTGTATGCGTTGCAGGTCAATGAAATAGGGCGATGGTTATCGAAAAAAGTCGGATTCTTTCCAAGTTTGGGAATGGGGACGATATATGCAGTAAACCAGACATGAGAGAAGACCCCCTCCGCTTATATTCCATGATATAAGCTGAGAAGGAACGCAGTGGCAGAAGGATGAGCACCTGGAAGGAAATGCCGTCAGGGCCAGGCGCTCCATCCGCGCATAGTTTAAGGGCGTCTTGGAACTCTGCTCTGGTGAATAATCTGTTATTTGGAAGGGCTTCTCCAGGTGGAACAGAAAAAATCTGGAATCTCTACCCGCAGGCGTTCAGAACGAAACCTTCAGGATACCGTAAGCCGCTGGGGCAGGACGCGAAGTGATAACCCAACTCGTCCGCCACGACCCCGGGAGCAGAGATAACATCAGAGGTATGCGGGCCGTAAGCAAGGAGGATTGGTGTATCTGTATGGTGTTTTGGTGAAAATTTTCGCACCTTTTTATGGACCGATGATACAGGCGTAGAAGAATGAATGGTGGAAGCGTAGTTGCGAAAATATTGCTACCACGTACCGCGATTAATAGGACGGGAGCGGGCTACCGAAGCTTTAAAATGAATCAAGTTGGAAGGTGTGGAGTTTGTTTATACAGCCTATATAATTTACGCATTTCACGAATAGCCCGAGCACATTTCCGGTTCTACCAGGTTGTCGATTTCCGGGTCCTAGATGAACAGGGTATATGGGCCGTTGCCACCTGGAGGATTGCTTCCAGAAAGTAGGTGAAGGCATCCGCCGGCGACGGGAACAGGGTAGCTGCAGGAAAGATGGGAAAGTAAGTGGACTGATGAAAGGAAGATCAGTCTGCTCTGTCGTAGCGCCAGCCAGAATAAGGTTGTTGCTGCGGACTGGGGCTGAAGGATGGTATCACGATTGGGTAGTCCTCAACAGCACAGAGAAAAGCCAACCTTTCCCACCCAAAACGATCTAAGGTCGAAATGTCAACACCGGAAGAATTGCCTGTTTCAAAACGATCAAAGGTTGGAAGGCCCGTGTTGAGACATCCCAATGAGAAATTCTGCAAAATACTCAATATCCAATCGGCATTGGGGGACGAAACAGTCTCCCCACAAAGGGTATCGGAAGTAAAAGTCACCGAGGACTAACATGGGCGGCGGAAGACTCTTGAAATAATCGACAAGGTCCTTCTTGGTATATTTACAGCTGGGTGCTAGGTACACTGAGCACAGTGTAAGCGGGGTGTCAAGATGGATACGAGCCGCTACAGCATGTAAGGGAGTGGAGAGGGGAATGGGAGTGAATGGGACAGACTCGTGAAGCAAGTTCGCTGCTACCCCCCTCTGTCACTGGCTCCACGATTCAGGAAAATAAGGGGTTCCCTGTACCTTGAAGATTGTAAAAGGTCTCGGTCGCGAAGTTGTAGTTCCTGTAAACAAACAGCCAATGGCTGATAAGCGACAAGTAATCTCTTTAACTCTTCGTAATTTGCAAAATATCCGAGACAGTTCCATTGGAGGAAACGTGCCATAAATGATAATATAACTAATGTTCAGGACGATCCGTGACAATAGTCACAATGTTTTGGGATTTAGCAGTCTTCTCAGAGGTTAAAGTCTGACGGTTCCGTGAGCCACCGGACGATCCACTGAGAGGATCGTCAAACTCCAGGGGAAGAGGAAGATCATGCAGCAGGGATATGTGTGGCTCCCTGTTTACGAGAGGGGTTCCTGGCCACAACAGGAGAGGGCTCTCCAAAGAGGCGTGCCAAGTCACACTCCACATTTCGAACATTCTTCTCAGCTTGCGCACCCTTGCCAGACTTGTTATCAGACTATGAAGGGGGCAGTGTCCCTCCAGGAGGTGCCCCATCAAAGGCTGGGGAATATGGAAGAGAGGAAAGAGTAGGAATGGTGTCATCGGGATTGATAGGAGACACATTGGAAGACAAGTGTGCAGTGTACGTTGTAAAATCTCAGGAGCTATCCGCGACCAAGTAGTGATAGATGGCTCAGTCGACGGTCTCAAAATCAAAGTGGGTGAAGGGGAAGAGGTAGGGAGGGAAGAAGTCTCCTTCCTTCCGTGTCCACCAGCAACCAACCCACTCTCAACACCCATTGAGACAGCACTAAGTTTTCCTAAAGGAAGACCGCGGCCACGTGGTCTCATCCAATACCTCTTCTGTTCTGACGTCCCCTTGAACTGGATCCCAGTTTTAGCACGTGGGAATTCTATGGAAGAAGAGTAGTCCGAAGAGTCCATCGTGGCATCTGAGAAAGTCTCAGAATCACTTGAATATTGTAGAAGTGAAACTGTTTTAGGTGGTGTAAGTAACATCAGATCAGAACGGAAAAGCTCCCCGGAACTCCGCGTCCAGTCCCCAAGATGAAAAATAAAAGCCTGCACCACACGGATAAGGCGCGAAGCCCAACATTATACGTCCAAGTGCAGGGCAGCCTCTTCATTGGTAAGGCAAGAGTCGGGTTCCCAACAAAAGGCGGCCCCTAGAAAGGCGAGAATAACCAGTTTTTGACCTGTACCTTAACCCACGGAGGAAGGAGGGCAAGATGGGCGTATGACACACACAAACACAACAGCCCGGTAGCCACCAGGAATCAGGAGATTGGGGAGACTCTCAGAAGAGATATCAGGAATGTGTAGGGAAGTACGTACATAAAACAGTATCTGAAAAGGTATCTGAGCCCCCACCCCCGTCACCACCACCACCACCACAAAAAGGTGGCTACGTTTACGGGGTAATAATAAAAATAATAAAAATATTTTTTTTGGAGTGGATGTACAGGGACCTCCATAGCACACAAGAATACAGCTATATCGTGTTAGTAAACTAACGACGGGGGAAATCCCTAGCTGAACAAAATAAGAACAAAGCTAAAATGATTAAATCTTATACAAGAAGTTCAGTTCCAACAGGAAGGCAAAAACTCGATCACTAAGAAAGTGAGATGATTCGGATAAAATGTGATGAAGGCGATGTTGAAAAGGTATAGTTGGCACGTCAGGAAAGAACTTGCTTCTAAGGGTCGTGATGGCCACGCAATCCACAAAGAGATGAACACTGTGAGAGGACAATTGGAGAGGCAAAATGGACAGGTCGGGGGATCCCCCTGCGACATAAGAATCCATGGGTGAGATTGGTATGACCCAGACGCAATCGAGCCAGGACCACCTCTAGGAATTCGACTCCTCCTACTAGATGAAGATCACCGGCCAATGACGGGTTTGACGTTGAAGTTTGGCCGCCACGAGCATCCTCCGCCCAAATGATTGCCAGCCAGAGAGGAAATCCCGACGTAATGAGATGGAGAAATCTGTAGCGGGGAAATGGCCCAGGCACACAGCAGGAGGAAGGTATTGTGCACACGACACCCCGTGTGTAGCCGCCTGTTTGGCCATGCGCACCTATCGGCCCGTGATTACCACGGATGAGCCCTCACATGAAGGGAATTCAAACAGACTCAATGTTGTTGATTCCCTGCGCAGGCAAAAAGCTTTAGAGGACTAGTTGATGAACACAGACCAATGGGTTTACGAGTTTATCGTCAACGCAACGCAAAGGAAGAGCTTCGAGAAACGGAAAAGATGGTATAGTTACCCCACCCCACCCCACCCCGGGTGAAGGTACCGATTCTGTTCACCGCCATCTACATCGCGATCAGCTCAGCTGAAAAAAAAACAGACAATACGGTGGAAGGGTGTGGATACAAGTGATGTCGGCGGAAACACCAATTGAAGATTCCCACCCCTCCTTCGTCTTAAGAACATCGGTGTAAACGCTTGAAGGAAGTCGCTATGAGGACCTCCGCGTGAGACGAAAAGGAATCTCTCAACTTCGCAGGATGTGCCTCTGCACTTATCTGCAAAGACTTGGGAATCCCATGCAGAGAGCAGGAGGTGGATAAACCACTTTGAATGTAGAGGTAATGAATCATAGTGCACTGAGCCGCTCGCTGAGTTGAAGGTCGAGGAAGGACTAGATGAAGTAACAACACCGGCACAATGGCCAATAAGAAAGGTTGTGACGGACGCGATCTATAGATTTCAAGAACGACGAGGTAGGAACCTGAATACGGATGAACAGGAGCATAATGGCTGCTTCTCCGCAGGGATAGGGGCATCACCCAGGCCTCCACCTCCAGGCTTTCCCTCGGAGAAGGACGGAAAGCTCCCGTGGGAATTCGCAAACCTTCGGTCAGAACGTGGTCAAGAAGACGGGGTAGGAACTGGAAGTTGCTTCCATATAGGCATTTTTCAACCTATCCTAGTTTACGCCCGCATTCAGCATGATGTTAAATGGTGAGCATGTTTTCTGTCCACATCAATGTCTTGGTTTTAGGTAAGGTGCGTAAAAGATCCAAGGAAACACCGCCAGCGGGCACTGGTTTTGAGGAAGTAATATGAGGAAGGTACGTGCGCTCATCGAGCAGCAGACCCAGGAACCTCACCGTAGGCTCCACAAGGAAAGGGGAGCCATAGAGGCGTAACATAGGCGACGATTGGAGTCGACCCCTACGACGAGGATTTTTTTCGGAAAAGCACGGCTGTAGTTTTCGATGTGGAGAATGTAAAGCCACACGCACAACACCAGGAGGAAACCCTATCGATGGCGAGCTAATGTTGACGCACCATACAGGTTTAGCTCCAGAGATGTACAGGGCAAGATCATCAACATAGATGGAGCAGCTCACCGAGGTCGGGATGGAATCGAAAACTCCATTGAAACCTATTGCGAAAATCAACACGCTCAGTACACCGCCCTGGGGCACCCCTTCGTTCAGGACAAAACGCCTCGACAGAGTGGTACCACAACGGATCTGAAACGAACGATCCGACGTCAATAACTGAAGAAAGAGGGGAAGTTGCTCCCTAAGGCCAAAGGAATGGAGGCTCCGCAAAACCCCCAACCTCCCACGTGCTATCATACTCCTTTTTGAGGTCAAAAAAACTGCCAACGTCATTTTGTTGGAAGCAAATGACTCACGAACGTCGTGATCTAACCGAAGGAGAGGATCCTGGGTAGAGCGATGGCGATGAAAACCAAATTTGTAGTCGGAAAATGCATAGAGTTGCTCCAACGTGAGAACAAGACAATAAGCCACCAATCTCTCCTTGAGTTTACATGTATTGCAGGTCAATGAAATGGGGCGATGGTTATCGGAAGAAACCGGATCCTTCCCAGGTTTGGGAATGGGAACAATATATGCAGTAGACTAAACGAGAGGGAAGACCCCTCCACCCATATTCTATCGTATAAGCCGAGAAGGAAGGCAGTGGCAGAAGGATGAGCATGCCGGAGCATCTGGAAGGAGATGCCGTCGGGGCCAGACGCTCCATCCCCGCAAAGTTTGAGGGCGTCCCGGAACTCTGCTCTGGTAAATAATCTGTTGTATGGAAGGTCTTATCCAGGTGTAACAGAAAATACCGGAAACTCCACTCGCAGGCGGCCAGAACAAAAAGGTTCAGGATACCTGGAGCGGCTGGAGTCGGACGCGAAGTGATAACCTAACTCGTCAGCCACGACCGCGGGAGCAAAGATGACATCAGAAGTGTGCGGGCCGCAAACAAGAATAATAGGCGGATCCACATGGTGTATCTTGAAATTTTTCGCATCTTTTTATGGACCGTTGATACAGGCATAGAAGAATTAACGGTGGAGGCGTAATTGCGAAAAAACTGTTTCCGTGTACTGCAATAAATACGATGGGAGCGGGCGGCCGAAGCTTTAAACTGAATCAAGTTGGAAGGTTTGGGAGTTTGTTTATACAACCTATATAATTTACGCTTTACACGATTAGCCTGAGCACATTCCTGGTTCCAAAAGGGGGTTGTCGATTTCCAGGTCTAAGATGAACGGGGTATATGGTCCGTTGCCGCCTGGAGGATTGCTTCCTGAAATTAAGTGAAGGCATCCGACGGCGACAGGAACAGGGTAGTTGCAGAAAAGATGGGAAAGTAAGTGGCCTGATGAAAGGAAGACCAGTCTGCTCTGTCGTAGCGCCAGCCAGAATAATGTGGTTGCTGCGGAATGGGGATGAAGGATGGTATCACGATTGGGTAGTGCTCACTACCACAGAGAAAAGACCTTTTCCACCCAAAACGATCTATAGACGAGATGGAACACAACGAGACGTCAACACATAAAAGTGCCAGTATCAAAATGTTCAAAGGTTCGAAGGCCCGTGTTGAAACATTCCATAGAGAAATCCTACAAAATACTCAATAACCAATCGGCATTGGGGGACATAACAGAGTCTCCCCATAAAGGATGGCGGAGGTTAAAGTCACCGAGGACTAACATAGGCGGTGGGAGACTCGTGAAAAAATCGACAAGGTCCTTTTTGGTATATTTACAGCTGGGCGCGAGGTACACTGAGCACAGCGTAAGCGGAGTGTCAAGATGGATACAAGCCGCTACGGCATGCAGTGGAGTAGAGAGGGGAATGGGTGTGAATGGGACAGACTTTTGAAGCAGGATCGCTGCCCCACCTCTGTCGCTGACACCACGATTCAGAAAAATAGAGGGTTCCTTGTACCTTGAAGGTTGCAAAAGGTCTCGGTCACGAATTTTTAATTCCTGTAAAAAAACATCCAATGACTGATGAGCGACGAGTAATCTCTTTAGTTCTTTGTAATTAGCAAAGTATCCGCGGCAGTTCCATTGCAGGAAACGTGTCATAAACGGAAAAACAATCAATGTTCAGGACGATCCGTGACAATAGTTACAATGTTGTGGGATGTGGCAGTCTTCTCAGAGGATAAAGTCTGATGGTTTCGTGAGCCGTCGGACGACCCACCGACAGGAACCTCAAACCCCTTGGGGGAGAGGATGATCATGCAGTACGGATATGTGTGAACCCCCCTGCTGACGAGAGGGGTTCCTGGCCACATCAGGAGAGGGCTCGCCAAAGAGGCACGCCAAATCACACTCAACATTTCCATTCTTAGCAGTCAGGGAAGGGGTCTGTGTCCCTCCAGGAGGTACCCTAACAGAGGCTGGGAAAGATGGAAGAGGAGGAGGACAAGTAGGAATGGTGTCGGCGGGAGGGATAGGACTCATAGGAGACACATTGGAAGACAAGTGTGTGGCGTCCGCAATAAAAATCTCGGAAGCAATCCGCGCCCTAGTTGAGCCAGATGGCTCAGTCGACGGGTCCGAAGTCAAAGTGGGCGGAAGGGAAAAGGCAGGAAGGAAAGACACCTTCCTCTTGCGTCCACCAGCAGCCAACCCACCCTCAGCAAACTTCGAAGCGGCGCAACGTCTACCCGAAGTAAGACTGCGGTCGGGCGAGGTTTCAATCGATACCGCCTCGGACTTCCTCCTGGACGGGACCCCAGTGTCAGCACGTGACAATCCCACAGAAGAAGAGTAGTCCCAAGAGTTCATGGTAGCATCCGAAAAAGTCTCAGAATCGCTTGAATAATGTAGAAGCGAAGCGGGCTTAGGCGGCGTGAGTAACAAACGATCAGAACGGACAGAGGCTGGACCATTGTTCCTGGATTGGCCACGCGGGTTGTCAGCGCGGCGAGCCCGTTTCGGCGAGAGAGAGAGAGAGAGAGAGAGAGAGAAGAGAGAGAGAGAGAGAGAGAGAGAGAGAGAGAGAGAGAGAGAGAGAGAGAGAGAGAGAGAGAGAGAGAGAGAGAGAGAGAGAGGATAAAATAAGAAAGATAATTGATAGAAAAGAGAGAAGATGGGAGGAAGAGAGGGAGGAGGGAGGGAGAGAGAAGAGAGAGAGAAGGAGGAGAGAGAGAGAGAGAGAGAGAGAGAGAGAGAGAGAGAGAGAGAGAGAGAGAGAGAGAGAGAGAGAGAGAGAGAGAGAGAGAGAGAGAGAGAGAGAGAGAGAGTACAACGTACAGAAAGCGTAGGAGAAGGGACATAAACTGAGGAAGGGACGGGTAAGAGGAACGGGATAAAAAAAATAATAATAAAAGAAGAAGAAAAAGAAGAAGAAGAAAAAAGAAGAAGAAAAGAAAAAGAATAAAAAGAATAAGAAGAAAAAGAAGAAAAAGAAAAAAAGAAAAAAAAAGAAAAGAAAAAAAGAAAAAAAAAAAAAAAGAAAAAGAAGAAAAAAAGAAAAGAAAAAAAAGAGAAAAAAAGAAAAAAAAAGAGAAAAAGAGAAAAAGAAGAAGAGAAAAAGAAGAAGAGAAAAAGAAGAAGAAGAAAAAAAGAAGAAGAGAAAAAGAAGAACAAAGAAGAAAAAAAGAAAAAAGAAAAAAAAGAAAAAAAAAGAAAAAAAAGAAAAAGAAGAAGAAGAAGATATGGCATAAATGGAAAGGAGGGCAACCACAAAAAGGGGGAAAATCAACGAAAAACAATAACGTACATCCTCTTCACAGATATCATTCGGAAAAGGTATCTGAGCCCCCACCCTGCCAAGGTGGGGTACGCTAAGGGGGGTTAATAATAATAATAATAATAATAATAATAATAATAATAATAATAATAATAATAATAATAATAATAATAATAATAATAATAATAATAATAATAATAATAATAAAACAATAATATAATAATATAATAATAATAATATAATAAAATAAAACTAATAATAATAATAATAATAATAATAATACAAATTAAAATAATAATAATAATAATAATAATAATAATAATAATAATAATAATAATAATAATAAATAAATAAAAAATAAAAAATAAAATAAAAGTAAATTAAAAAAATAAAAAATAAAAATAAAAATATAAAACAATAAAAAATAAAATAAAAATGCAAATAATAATAATAATAATAATAATAATAATAATAATAATAATAATAATAATAATAATAATAATAATAATAAGAAAGACAAAAAAATTATATAACAGAATTGAAGGATGAATTTTGCAAAGAGAAGTGTCTGAGCCCACTCTGAACAAATCTCCCTATAAATAAGCCATCTTCGCTCATATTGGTAAATCTAGCCACAGCTTTATATTCCGTAATTTCTTGCTTTCTCTGCAACAGCTCTATCCTGCCATAAGAGTATCTTCCGGCACTTTGATCGGGCTGATTTGAGGGTTTTCACCGCTCCTACGCTAGCTATGACTGGAGTGATTGCTTTGACTTCTACCCATAAGGTGAGGAAGGGGGAGGATGTAATCGCTGATGGGATGAGTATGTTCAATCCTTCATCTAAACATTTCTCGCCTCAGAATCTAAGGTTTGACCGTGATTCTCTTGCCACTCAAGATAGAAACATTGCGTATCGGGAGTGGAAAAAATTCTCATTCTCCTATCATTCCCGTTAATTTTCATTCCGCTTCGAATCGCTTCAAGGATATTATTCGACGAGCAAACCAGTCGATCACATAAAAGTGCGTTGATCTTAGTTCTCTTACTGACAAATCTTTCTGACACTTTGCCAAAAACATCTCTAACAACTGTAAATCCTTCTACTACTACTTCTCTTAAGAGACCTATGCCTTACCTGCGATTACATTTGATCTGCTGTATAGGCTCCTGAAATGTATGAACATTAAGAAGCCAAGCAGCCCAGATAGCACTCCAACCCGAGGTTTGAGCCAGTGTGATTCTGAGTTTGCGCCATCCCTAGTTCAATAAGACATATGTGTCTGGAACTAGCTCTTTACATCAGTGTTGGAAGCGCATATATGTCCAACTTATTCCGAAGAATGGAAGCTGCTCTGGTCCTTCTAACTATCGCCCCATTGCTTTCATTTTTATTCTAAGATCTTATTTTCAACTCTTAATCTCTTGGAACATCTGTTATCATATTCTCTTCTTTCCGATCATCAATAGACTTTCAGCGCTCGAAGTTTAGTGGAGAATTACTATCCTATCACAGATTTATGGTCTTCTGTCTTTAGATAGTATGGATTCTTGTGTGATGAAGCTTGACATATCCAAGGCATTTGACTGGGTATGGCACGAGTCGCCGCTCTCAAAGCTCCCTTCTTTTGGGTCTGCTCCTCTTTGCTTACTTTTGTCTAGTTTTCTTTCAAATCTTTCTATATCGGATGTTGTTGATGGGGAGACTTCTTCCTTCCATGTCAATAGCGTTGTTCTTCAGGGTTCTGTCTTATTACTTTATTCCTTATTTTCATTAACGACATTCTCAGCCGCTTATCTTATAACTTTTCCATCTCTTCCAATGGCTCTTCTGTCTCTCCTGTTGGTAATATAAACAACTTTGACCTTAATATAAATAAAAAAAATGTTTTGGGAACCTTATATCGAAACGGTTGCTAGGATGGCCTCAAAGAAGTATAAAAGGCAAGATATTTTATTCACTTCTCAGTTATTCCAACTATACAAAGGTCAAATTAGCACTTGTATGGAATACTACTCTCATACTGGGGTGGGAAGGGCTCGGGTTTCACAAGCCTTTTGATAGAGTCAAATTAAAGACCAAAAGGCTTAGAATTGTTCCTCTCTTTTCAATTCACTTGAACCTTTATCTCTGCGACACAACGTTGGTAGCAATGATAAAGGAACTGACAATTCGTATGTCCCCGCCTTTACGTCCTCGTTGCACAAGGGGTGCAGTGTCTGGGCGTGAATTTTGTGTGGACATTGAAAACTTCAGACTTGATAGCGGTGGTGCTGCTTTTTTTCCAACCACCACTATTATGTAGAATTCTCTCCCACATATTCTGTTTTATGTATAATTTAATATATCTCACTTTAAAACTTGATTCCGTGCTCACTTGCACGGACCTACTTTCGGTTGGGTTGGCAAGGATTCTTATTATGGTCATTTTAAGTATTATTTCACACTTTCTCCTCGATTAAGTCTCTGCCCATGAGCGATGGCGGTAGAGTGAGTGCGTGCGTGAAAGAGTGCGTGCGAGCTATAATGGGGAAATTTATTTTTTCGTTGCATCTTCTGGGGAACCTCCATGAAAGTTGCCAATTGTCTAAAAAATGAGATTGTCAAAGTTTCATCTCAATTGAATAACGTTAACCCATGCCTCATTGAGTTTAAAGTTTTGAAAAACTCCGAATTTTTGCAAAAAAAAAAAAAAAATCGCAGTTTTTCCTTCATAAAAAGAAAACCATTCGTCCTAGAAATATAATTCTTGTTTTATTTCATAGGAAATGTTGTTGTCTTAAAGTTTCACTCTCACCTTCGTCTTCTACAACATCAACGAGCATGAGTTGAAGGAAAGAAGACAAGATTATTTTAATGTGGCTAATTAAAAAATCTTTGTACGTCTTTCTGCCTTAACTCATGCTCGTTGATGCTGTAGAAGACGAAGGGGAGATTGAAACTTCAAGGCAACAACATTTCCTATAAAATAAGACAAGAATCAGGTTTCTAGGACAAATAATTTTCATTTCATGAAGGAGAAACCGCGATTTTTTTTTTTTTTTTTTTTTTTTTTGGCACAAAATCGCAGTTTTTCCTTCATAAAATGAAAATTATTTGCCCTAGAAACCAGATTCCTGTCTTTTTTTTTATAGGAAATGTTGTTGCCTTGAAGATTAACTTTCAACTTCGACTTCTACATCATCAACGAGCATGAATTCATGGAAAAAAGACAAGACTTTTTTAATTAGACAGATGTCTCATCAAATCACTGTCAGTAAGTTGCTATCTAATTGACAAACTTTACGCAGTTTATTTTATAATATGCGCCAAGTGAAATTGCGTATCAGAGAAGCTGTAAGACTTACAATACAGGAAGTTCTAATTTTGGGGGAGAAAGTTAAGATACCAATCAGAAATTTAAAAGATTGTGTTCCAAATCTAGAAAAACTGTATGGAGAGTGAAGAAAACTAAAAAAAAACTATATAAAAAAAATCGCTACCAGATCTGCAATCACAGTTCAAAATAAAAAAGTAGAACCTTTCAAGTCAACTCTTAATGACCTATTTGAAGTTGCTCACCAGGATGCACTGAAAAATACTACTGAAGAAGACGAGCACTTTTTCTTACTTCAGAGAGAAAAAGGACGTCCTGGTTGCTGGAGGCGTTGACATGAAATTCGTAAAAGCAGAACGACGAAGAGAAAAGAGACGAGCGGTTGATATGACAAGATTGGCAAAATCAAGAGAAATTGTTGGCAAGTTCCAAGAGTTTTCCCTCAATTTTTTTTTTCATGTTATTTAGTACTAAGTTGATATATGTTTGACATTAACTAAAACTTTTGTTTATTACAATTTATTTATTTATTATTTTTTCTGTTCAGATTAGTTGACTTTATGCCATTATCTGTGAGTGTTCAATGGTTTATTTTATTTTATTTGTTCTATTTTTAGAAAAAAATTGCGTTTGAAGATGTAGAACTTAAACCTTCACTAAGCGGCACATCGGAGGAAGAGGAGCCGACACAAGAAGATATTGAAATGGAGAATAATTTTTCAGACAGAGGAAGTAGGGTCACAAATAAAGAGGAGGAAGTATTCTCGAGGAAGGGAAGAGATTATTACTGAAAAAGTCTTTGTTAGGTAGGCGTAGTATTTCTGATAGAGACGCAGTGCGGATAATGTGACACGTGACATGCAATTGGGTCATGACCCACTGAATTTAATTATAAGTAGATGTGCAATACAACTCCGCAGACAGAAATTCCTAAAACGAAGGACTGAGCTTATCAAAAATAGATTCAGGAATTCCGATTTAAATTGAGCTGTTGTGCACTGGGATGGGAAATAAGAGCAGTTGATAGAAGTTCCTCAGCTTGAAAATAGTATGGGAATTACTCAAAAAAAAAGCTCTATTTTCAGCCCAGGAATGATTATAAAGAATTTATCCAACTTTTTAATTTTTTTACGATGTCTTCCTCCAAAAGACATTTTCTGCAGAGTACCTGGTGCTAATCATCACGCCAAATAGATGGCAACGGGCATTTATTCTTTCAAAATATATCTTTTCAGGGATCAATTTTCATTAACAGATTTAAAGAAAAAAGGTATTGAAGACATTTGTTTATTTATAATCAATATTTATGTAAAAGCGTAGTTCAACGCCCCCAAACCCACTTTGCCTCCCAACCAAGACCTACAATTATTAAAATCGTTTGTTAGCTACAAGAAAATTGATAGAGTTGCAGACAAGGCACTGTCTAAAATGATAAACCATCTATGGGATCTTAACTCTCAGCAAGTTGCATTTTCATTTTTCGATGATACTTTTGAAAAAAAGGTCAGAAAAAGTCTGGCTCTAAAATTAACGTCCGAAGAAGAAAATGATGATGGTTGTGATGATGATAGGGATGTAAAAGCAACACTCAGTCTAAAACAAGTGGATTGTTTATTGGACAAAGTTGATTTTTTTGTTTGTTTTTTTAAGACGAAGTTGATATGCAGAATTTTTAACTACTGATCCTGATGTATGGTGTGAAAATCAACATTTAAAAGTTAAGAAAATAGTAAACGGTTTTAAGGTTGTCAACGTCACAGCTGAAAAGGAAGGGGGAGGGTAAAATTAATCCAGGACTTCAATTCCTGTTTGACGAAAGACGAACAACAAGGGCAGTTTCTGTTACAAGTTTTATCTGAATGTAGGAAGATTTTTCCTGACTCTTCAAAACCCACCTTTTATCTAAGCTATTACCACCTTAACCTGATAATTGTAAATAATAATCAATATTAAACAATAGTAAACGGTTTTAAGGTTGTCAATGACACAGCTGAAAGACTACAATCCCTGTTTAACGAAGGAC
>JABUQX010061820.1:32500-34567 GCA_015478945.1 Trachelipus rathkii
TTTTTCCTCTTCTCAGTTACTCCAGCTTACAAGGGTCTCATCCGCCCTTTTATGGAGGACTGCTCTCATATCTGGGGGGGAAGGGCTCTGGTTTCACCCGGCTTTTGAACAGGGTCAGTCAAAAAGCCAAAAGGCTTATAAACTGTTATGTACTTTCCAATCACTTGAACCTCTATCTTTTCGAGGCCGATGTTGGTGCTTTATCTCTTTTCTATAGGTATCGCAGCGGCAGGTGTTCGAGGAGCTTACCACTCGCGCTACCACCACCTTTACGACGCCCTAGTTTAGCACAAGGGGTGCTGTATCTGCGCCACGAGTTTTGTTGCTAGGATTATTGGTAACTCCAGGCTGTTTGCCTGCGGGTTTCCTTTTATCCTTCCCCACTGTTCTGTGGAACTCTCTTCCATCTTCTGTGTTTCCTTGCTGAATTTAACTCCCTCACTTTAAACCTGCGTCTATGTTCATCTGCGTAATTTGCCCTAGCGGATGAAATTACCTAGAGAAAATCCCTCCTTGAATAGGGCTCTGCCAGTGAGTGTTGGTGGTAAACAAATAAAAAAAAAAAAAATAAAAAAAAAAAAATTGAAGACGATTAACGTTAACTTCCGCTACATTTTTTACCGATAAACGCTTTAATGATTTAACGCCGCTTTTAAAAAAAAAAAAAAAAAAAATTTTTTTTTGTTTAAATTATTAAGAATTAACGACGTTAACTTTCTCAATAACGGTGCCCACCTTGTTTTTATATATAATATTATATTATATATAATATATATATTATATATAATATAATATATATATATATATATATAATATATATATATATATATATATATATATATCCTATATATATATATATCGACTCCACTACACCTTTAGCGGAAACTTGTCTGATTAACAAGTTGAGTCTCTATAGAAGTATCTGCATCTTGTCATATCCATATTGAGCTCTTAGTTCTGTAACCCAAAATTTTGGATAAGCGGATCAGTAAATTTATTAAGTAAAATAGGAAAATACTATATAAAGTTCTACGGGCCTTCAAAGTTTAAAAATCAGAAAATGATATCGCTCGAGCAAAAAAGGTAGATTTTTGCTCGAGTTTGTAACGCGATATTGTCGATCGAGTTTGTATAAAAAATCCGGGTCTCTCTCTCTCTCTCTCTTCAAGCCATTTTCGTTTTTGCATTTTTACTTACGAAACGTAAGAAATGCTCGAGTTTGCGTTCGTTTTTGTCAAACTTAGCTGAAAATCGTAAAATATGCTCACCAAACGTAAGGAATTTCCTTAATTCTGTAAGGTAGTTATTTCCATTGCTTGCCGAAATTTGCTCGTTCTTACGAAAAAATGCAAACCAACATGATGGCGGCGTGGTAGGCCCGTTTAAATTTCGAATGGTTTATTCAATGAAATTAACTTTTAAATTCAATTTCTTCTAAATCGACAAACTCCATCACAATAGTTGATCAATTGTTTGTAATATACATGTTATTTTTTTATTTCTAAAAATAAAACCATGATTTATTTTTTTATATCTATATATTCCAAAACCACGTGCTCCATCACAACAGCTGATTCCAATTTTTGTAAACAAAAGTAGCTTTTATGAGAAATCGCAATCGTTTATGAACAAAATTCATGCTACAACTGGGTAAGCATTTCTTATCGAGCGTAAGCACAAATGACAAACACGAAAACGGTCTTACACTCTTCATGCTTAAAAAAAAAAGAAAGATGAAAACTTATATTTTAACTTGAGGAAAAGAAATATATATTTGTGAATTGTGATAAACCTTTCTTGTGTTAACTTTTAAGAAACTGTGTACTATTAAGTCTATTAATTACTATAATTGGTGAAAGCAAACTTTAGTTGAGTTTGATCAAAATTTGATAAAATCTCAATTTTCGGTTCGCCTATCAGCGAAAAAGTAACAACAAAGTAGTATGAATTGGGTTATCCCGTGAACACTACCTTCACTAAATCGCTTTACATAGAGAAAAATTCCTTCCGTTTTCGTGAATTTATTACGTCATAATTTGCTGATCAATTTTCTATATTATTTTTTAT
>JABUQX010061821.1:0-10000 GCA_015478945.1 Trachelipus rathkii
TATGAAAAAACCTGTTTTTACATAAAAATTTACTCTCAATTTACTCTTCTTAATAATGCATTCAAAATAAATTTAACTCTAAAAGATACCACAGGTTGATATTAATCAGATACTTTTCCTTAAACATTCAACAATTTGAATCTTTGGGTAAGTCTTTTTAAAAAATTGACTTTTTAATACTTTAAACAAAATTTATTTCATATTATTTAAAAGTTAAAGTGATTTGAAAAAATAATAATTGTTTCATTTTAATTAAGAGCAATTTTTCACAACAAAAAAAGGAGTGAATCTTAAATTAATTAGACCTCTCTTCTTTACGAGCGTTGAAAACACGGCGTCTAATAGATCATTTAGTACTAATTAAGTTTTAATTTAGGTCTTGTTGTAGAATGCGTCTACTGTTAATAAAAAAAAATGTTTCCATCTCGTGTCTTTTGCATGTTTTCCTTTAATTAAGGATTAAGGTAAGCTCAATTTAAGTTGGCGTAAGGTTAAGGTGGAAGTTTCGATAATGATAATAACCCTTACATAATTCAAAGAATTCAATAATCAAAACGGAACATATGGAAACAAGATTATAGTAAATTTAGAAAAGAAATATAGATAGTAAGAAGCCAATTAACTCATTATATAAAAAAAATGATAAGAAGTCTGCTGTCCAATATAAGAGACAACAATAGAAGAGAGCTCTACGTTAATGGCAAGTTCTACGGAGATAAATAGACAAAAACCAAGCTAATGAATATAACATAATAAACGACAATAATTATAATAAATGATATTTTTATTAATATTCGAGGCCCAGAATGGCTATAATACCGTTATCTACAACATTAAAATTAAATATTTTAATACCACAATATTTATTCATATATCTAAATCGATTCTGTGTAAAACCCACATATCTTATTATATAATATATATAGTAAGGTAAGTATATATATATATTATATATACATTAAAATTATATACAATGAAATTAGACTACACAAATAAGATACTATATCTTATATATAATATAATATACTCAAGCTATAAATATATTTAAATATATTTAGTTATAAATTAAAAGTTCGAACCCAGTTGATATAGGATAAACATGACAAACGTACTACTTACGTTATATATATTCATTTATTTATATATAAATATATATATAACTATACTATATATATTATACTATAGTATATATATATATATATATATATATATTAGTACTACCGAGCTCGATAGTAGCATTAGCACTTTCGACCTCTGCAGGACCAGCAGAGGTCCTCATGGATTCTTACTAAAGTCTAATGGTACGAAATAGACCTTTCTTATGGTGGAACATTCAGGTCGTTGAGAGACATATATAGTTTCTAAGTATAGGGAGGCTTAAGTGAATTATATTAGTGGAGGACCTTTTAAATTAGTCTAATGGACTGTTGCTGGAATGAAAACTAACACCAGCATCGGTACTTACTCACCAAAGTGACATCTTCCCTTTTCGCATAGGAGAAATTTGTTGAACTTATATTAAAATATAATACTCCCTCTCCCAACTAGTTCTGCGGCTTTGCAGAGCGAAATAATTAGTATTGGTGGCGAATATTTGAGGGCAAAGAGTGTCAGCCCTTAACGCTTTTAATTTTGAGCAGCTACTTTGTTTTTTTGAATTAATTAATGGATAATGCTTGTCTTTTGAAGACGACATTAAGAAGGAAGTGGAAAATCTTGAGAAAAATCATTGCAGAATTTGTATAATATTCATTCATATTATTTTTTCATCTATATAATAAATTATTAAATTAAATTTTTGGAATGATAAAGAATTACAATATTAAAGTATTAATAATTAAAAATACTATTTAAAAAAAAAAAAGTGTATGAAGTCGCACGATATATAAAATAGACAGGAGAGACGTAAAAAGCGGAAACAAATTCTCGTGCGATGTTTCCATATCGTGCGCGACTTTGCTATGATTTAATCTGGTACAAGGTTTTGATTGTAAACTCGAATAAGTGCGACGCCAGTGTAGAGCTGCCTTTAGCGTTTGAACAGATAGCGTTTTATTCTCGAGAACGTGCGGAGGTGGCTTGCTAGCGACTACCTCCTAAAAATGGCAGCCGGAATTGTGTGCCCACCTCTGCCAAAATACTTTTATATATATGTATACTTTATATATTGTATATGATTATATATATATTATATATACTTATATATTATTACGATGTTATATAATATACTATAATTATAGGTATATATATATTTAAATATATATAATATAATTTATATATATAATATGGCTATTGTACCCAATGCCTCATTTTGCATCGAAACACAGAGCCTATAATAAAGATGATAAAAGAAGAATGAAATAACGCCAGATCCTATCAGTAGATTGTATAAATTTATGAACTTAGCAGTTTAGGGTTAGGGGTCAAAGCTGAAGAGAGCAAGGATGATATTCTGAAAAAAGACGAGTCACACGGGCGTCCACAAAAGTGGAAGAGGTATACGATTGAGTACAGAAGAGCAGTATTCAAGTTATTAACGATTTGGGTGTAACGTGATGAACGTAGAGTGAAGCAGACAGTGAAATTACCACGCAGCATACATAGGGGGAGCAGCAATCGGTCCGAGGCCTCTGGGCTCCAGTGATGAAGCGAAAGGTTCCTGGCTCCACTCCTTCCAAAAGAAACGTGCTACACGTAGAACACTGGATGTTTGATTTGTACTTCATTCAAGGACAAACGACGCCCTTAAAAACAAGCAACTATTATTTTCTGAAGAGGTTCTGAAAGCTACTTAAAAACCTTAACGTAACAGGACTTCTCCAGAAAGAGAAAAAATGAGACACTTCCAAGAAAATTTTCAAGAAAAAGAAATTTCAAGAACAATAGAAACAGAGGATGATTTACATGAAAATGTTGTATATGTGTGTGAAAGATTAGGTAGAGAGGTAATTTAGCCTCTGAGGCATCAAAAACAAGTTTCTTTTTTTACAATACACTGCTTTCTCTGCCCCTATTGCTGGAGTAGTTTTCATTCCATTGTATTACATTCAAACACCTTTTAAAACGCAACCAGTAATTTTGGATCATCAAACAATCGGTTAGCTACCCTTGTATTGGGAAAAAAAAACAAATTTAGTTCGTTGTTGCTTAGAGATATTCGGGGTTTTTCTGCCTCAAAATAAATTCGATAATTGCTAAGATTATTATTATAAACTTTAAAATTTTGTAATTTATTATATTATATATATATATTATTTATAATATTATATATATATATTAAAAAAAACAATAGTTTTATAGTTATGATTACTATCTCTATGAAATATATATATATATATTATATATTTATGTAAACTAATTTAATATTATATAGTATAATATTATATAATATAATACTATTATAATTTACCATATATATATATATATAATCCCTGCGTTTAAGAATGAAAGCCCAGAAAGAGCTAAAAAGAAATATTTATAGATTATTTCTTAATTTAATATCTGTTATCCTGTATGAAAAGCTTTTGTTATGAAATATACATTAATATGTCATTTAATTGTTTGAATGACTAAATACAGGTGATTTATCATATTCGTCAATTCTATTTTTGAACACTTTTCGGCAAAGCATCTTTATATATCCTATATAAAAAAGTTGAAATTTTATTGACCTTTGACCTTAGAACTCTAAAAAAAATACGCTCTAGTGTAATGAATATAATAAAACAACATAGAATCTTAAGCCAACTAAATTTTAATTTATGAGAGTAATAAAAATAATAATATAAAAAAAAAATAAAACTAAGTAAAATAATAAATATAAAAATAAATAAAAATAATGTAAAATAAATAAATAAGAAAATAAAAAAATAATAAAACAAAAATTATAAAAAATAAAAATAAAATATTTTATAAATATTATAAAAAAAATTAAAATAAAATAAATAATATAAATTTTAATTTAACGTTATATTAAAAATAAATATATATAATATTAAATAAAATAATAAAGACAATATTAACTTATATGATACTCTATTATATTACATAAGAATTTATTCATTAACGTATTTTAATTCTAAAAAAAAGTTTACATTTTTTTAAAATTAAAAGATATCGAGAAAATAAGCCAAAGCTCTAAAGAAATGATTAGATCATCGCACAGTCTCAAAACAATGTTGTTAACACAAAAAAATTAGAGCCATATTACATTTTTTATAAGAAGTGCAGAAAATTTTAGGCAAGGACAAAAGAGAGAATCAATTAGTTTTACAAATTGAATTAAAAAAAAATTTCAAGTATACTTGAAGAAGGTCCACTTAAAATTTCAGCTCTTGGTTTACTTATTAGTGTCACAAGATTTTGACTGTCAGTTTTTTCCCCCTATTGACTCTTGACTTTATCAATTTAATGTATATTATATATATATAATATATTATATATATATATAAATAATTAAATATATATATATTATATATATATATAATATATAATATATATAATATATAAACTGTATTATATATATTATATAAATTAATATATTATAGATATTATATATTATTAAATAATATAATAAAAATATGACTTTGGGTATGGAAAGATATAAGACATTTACAAACAATTTACTATCTTAGTTATTTTTATATATATATATATATATATATATATATATAAATCATTTAGTATTAGAATTTATTTATCCTTGGTCCTTGTCTCATAGTGTTATCTTTTCATTGTTTAAGTAGTCCCTCTTAAATATGATCTACAAATGTACCTAATCTATAATTTTTTTTAAAGAGAAAAGGTGTTATATTTTTGATGATGTTATTAATTGTTTTAAAATGTAAAAATAAAGGAAGGGTGCAAAAATAATAATAATAATAATAATAATAATAATAATAATAATAATAATAATAATAAAAATGCAAAAATAATAATAATAATAATAATAATAATAATAATAATAATAATAATAATAATAATAATAATAATAATAATAATAATAATAATAAAATCAATGGTAAACAATTTTATATTACTCAAGACTTGCGGGGTTTTTACAAGGAAAAATCTAGTCAAAGAGAATGTGGGATGTGTTAATTGATGAAGACATATTCAAATAATAATCATTGATTTTTAAAAATATGAAATTTAATTTTTTTTTAAATTTGAAAATTAATAAAGTTAATTATTTACGAAAAAACTTTGTGGGACACTAAACCAGTAAATCCTAATCCTTTTCAGGACATTGTTGCTGAGATAAATTTCTGATATTAATTGAGTATTTACCTGCACGATTACAAATTTTTTTTTAAAAAATTTATTTTGCAGCAAGTTAAGTCTGTTTTAATACATTTTTTATTAATAACCTTGTCCATCAATAACCAGGTATCCAGTATCTTATCTTCATGTAAGATAAAGGGGTATGAGATGAGGATTCTTAGAACTCAAAAAACTTTCGTGTCTGAATAAAATAATAAATAATCAACAAGAATATCCGGCCATTATTCTAGAATCTAATATAAGCTTTCAACGATTTATATAGAAATGTTTGGCTTGAGGTTTTGTTAAATATATATATATATATATATATATATATATATATATAATATATATAAACAGAAAATATTATAGTTTTTAAAAACATGGATTATATACATTTTGCAACAATCTTGTAATAGAATATAATATATATTATTGCATATTGTCGATTGCACTAGCAGAATAACATCTGCAATGGAAGAGTTGATAGAACTCTGTCATTTAGTTATTTTTCCAAGTAGTTTTAGGGCTCCAATGTCATTAGCAATGATGACCCAATTATTACATGTTAACATGTTTTATTTTAATTTCGAAAATGAAATTGAAATTTTTTTTTTTTTTTTTAGAAAAAGACATTGTTTTGCTTTAAAAAAAAAGCGCAAAATATTTTTTATATAATATTGTTTTATTAATGATTAATTATCTTTGAACAGTGAATTTCTTGTCTCCTCGCATCGTACATCACCGCATCCGTAGTGGCACGGAACTGAAACCGGCGCGCAAACGCGTACGTATTTCCGCATTGAACTTTGTATTTATCGTAACGCATTGTATCCCATTTTCTAAACTTTGAGCGTTAACTTTAATATTGTAATATTTTCTTTTAACCTGTAACATTTATATTTTTTTTATTCTCTAACATTTATTATTTTTTCTTTTATTGAAAATGTTTGTTTTTATTTACCCTAAAGCAGTAACGCAAACCACCCACCCACACTTCTCCCACCTCTCCCATATTTAAGTGTCACGATTTATGGAACTGGCATCTATGTAAAGATGTATCGAATCTATACGACAAGCCGTATCATCCAACGTCATTATGATGTCTCGGGCTATGTAACCAACAGGGTCTTATTAAAAGCTTTTATTTAAAATTGCGAGGTTAGTTGTAATATAGTAAATGTCGAGTGAACATTTTACAACACAAGCTAAAAAGATACACGTATGGATCTTATCAAGTTTATTCAGCGCTGTTGGTACCTTATAAAAAAATTGGTTTGTACGTTTAACTCATACTACAGAATTTACCCTTAGGTTTCAATCTATATTACATAGTCCTGGAAAAAATACTTGTTGACTGCGAAACAGATAACGAACAGGGTCATAGGATGCGTATGAACGCATCTGTAACTGAAAACAGAGAGCCAACAAACTTTGATATTGTATTAAAGTATAATAAGATGAAGCCAATAGTTCAAGGATATATAGAGAAAAATGCGGAAGCCACCACAGATGAACAGATATATGTTTTTAATGTAACACGTTTTAAATGGGTAATACCAATACCTGCTCATCTTAAAATTTCAGCAAAGATTTATGCATTAGCAGATCATAATCTTTATGAACATAAAAAGACACGTTTGTTAAAATACATATTAATAGCTATCAACCTTGAAATAAGCGAACAATATGTGTGTATGCCTGCTGCTAACCAAGATGCTTCCGGATGGTGTTGTAAAACATAAAGACTTTGTTTTCCAGTACAACCAATCAGTTCTAATTTATGAGGTGTATACTGTATTTATTTCATCCTATGATTTTTAAATAATGTTTCTTTTAATAAGCTTGTAAATATATTTGATGTTAAAAATTTAAATGTCAACGATAATGTAGTGTGTGCTTAAGTCATAAATGCTTTAAAATAAAAACTTTGGTTTTGTTTCCTTCTTTACTAAAAAAATGTTTATACAAAGAACTTATTTTTATGTTTATAATACACAAAATGATGACCAAATATGACTTAAATCAATAGATCACCGAGGGGTGGGTGGTTTGCGCTATTGCTTTACTGCTGCTTCATGGTCAATAAAACATTTTCAATAAACATTTCCACTTTACTACAATATTTTGATACAAAAGGACTTATTTTTATGTTTATAGTACACAAAATGATGACCAAATATAACTTAAAGCAAAAGATCAATGAGTCACGGAGGGGTAGGAGGGGTGTGGGTGGGTGGTTTGCGTTACTGCTTTGCTTTTCTTAGGATCAATAAAATCAAAAATTTTCAATAAAAATTATCGATAAAAGAAATAATAATAAATGTTAGAGTTCACTATCGCGTAAGATAACGATACATAATAAAAATATATGAAAATATAAATGTTACAGGTTAAAAGAAAATATTTTACAATATTAGGGTTAACGCTCAAATCTTTGAAATCGGGATACAATGCGTTACGATGCATACGAAATTCATTGCGGGGATATATACGCGTTCGCACTCCGGTTTCGGTTCCTTGCAACTACGGGGGAGACAAGGAATTCAATGTTCAAAGATAGTTAATCATTAATAAAATAATATTATTTTAGAAATTAGTTTGCATGTTTTTCTATTTTTAAAACTGTTTTTTTTTAAAAGAAAAACTTTTTTTTCGGAAAAAAAAATTTCATTTTTTTAAAATTTATTTACTTATTTATTTATTTATTTATTTATTTATTTATTTATTTATTTATTTATTTTATATATTCATTCAAAGGTAATTAATTATTCTATTCAAACTTTTTATGACCATTTGACATTTGAATAGAATAATTAATTACTTTGACAGGTGTATTCAACACTTACCCTACCCTCCCGTTTTGGCCTTCGGTTTCCTTACCCTACTATATTATATATATATATATATATATATATATAATATAAATTTAGGACATATATATATATATATATATATATATATATATATATATATATATATATATATATATATATATATATATATTATATATATATATATAACGTAGAAATATTTTATTGTGAAGAATTGTTAGATGGAGCGAAATTAATTAAAAGCAGTTCCATTTTATTACCTCCTCTTTTATTGCAATTTTTTCACGTTTTTTTAAGGCAGTTAACTTAATTGAATGCGTCATCGACGGTAATTAAAATCGAGAGAAAAGAAATCGTAAAGTTTAACGTCAGTGACTTTTGGGGAGATTTAATTTGTTATTCATGGAAAGCGTTCCAATGTTGGTGTTCAAATATTCCCGAGTTCAATATATTTTTATCAGGCGTTACTTTCTATTAGGATTGGCCGACATACCGGGTGCGGTGCGGTGCGGTGCGCCACACTATTCCATCGTGCCGGTGCGGTTTTAAAAATGTGGAAGCGAGGTGCGTGGTGCGCTCACTCTAGTGCGGTGCGGTAAATTCCGAAGCTCGATCAACCCTGCTTTATAGCGTCCGCGCGCAGTGCGGTTTTAAAAATATAGAGTTGCGTTTCATGGTTTTCTCACTCTCTGGCGGTTCATGGTTCTCTCACTGCCGTTCATGGTGCGCTCTCTCTCTCTCTCTCTCTCTCTCTCTCTCTCTCTCTCTCTCTCTCTCTCTCTCTCTCTCTCTCTGGTGCGATTAATGTTGTTCTCTCTCTTGGTGCGGTTAATGGTGCTCTCAGTCTGGTGTTGTGCGGTATATTTCGGAGCCCGATCAACCCTTCTTTTTATCATGGTTTTAAAGATAAAAACAGGTTAAAATTTGTTATTATTTTCCTCGTTGTGCATTTGTTTATCTCCTGATTATTATTTATCTTTGAAAATAAAATAACCACTGAGTTACTTCTAAAAATTTACAATTTTTAAGAAAAGTTTCGCGTTGAATATTGCATTTTGAAGGTTTTGAGTTGATAGTTAAAACAAAATTTTACCATATATATATATATATATATATATATATATATATATATATATATATATATATATATATATATATATATATATATATATATATATATATATATATACATATTATATATTATATATATATATAATATATATATATCCGTTCGGAATTCTATTTTTTTGGAAACGAAACATTTAATAATAAAAATGAGCACCAATAATCTGAACATACCAACAGTAAAACTTTAATCAACGTTTCGGAAAACAAGCTGTTCCCATCCTCAGGACAAAACACTATAATAAACATGTAAATAACAATAATAAATAATCGAAGCAAAAATTGCATAAAGCATAAAATGACAAATAAATCATAATCATAATAATAATAATAATAATAATAATAATAATAATAATAATAATAATAATAATAATAATAATAATAATAATAATAATAATAATAATAATAATAATAAATATGATAAAATTAATAATAATAATAATAATAATAATAATAATAATAATAATAATAATAATAATAATAATAATAATAATAATAAAGTTAATAAATGTGGTGAAAACACGAACTTAACAGCGCAAGCTAATATAAAGGTAAATTTACTAAAATTGACATAATATATACATGGGAAGCAAATAACAAGAAATTGGAATGAATGGTGAACAACAAAATTCAAAATGAAACAAAAACTAAAATAAAAATGAATAAAAGTAAAAATAGAAAATAATAAAAATGATTGCAAAAAATAATAATAAACAGAGTTATGAATAATTGATGTGTTTCATTAACCCCAATCAAAAATCAAAGCTATAGATTTAATC
>JABUQX010061821.1:17500-20000 GCA_015478945.1 Trachelipus rathkii
CACGGGCAGAACCCTATTCATCTAACTCAAATTACACAGATGAGCACAGACGCAGGCTTTAAAGTGAGGGAGATTAAATTGAGTAGGAAACACATGATGGAAGAGAATTCCACAGAACAGAGGTGGCAGGAAAGAAGGAAGCACAGCAGTGAACTAGTCTGGAGTTACTAATATCAACACAAAACTCATGTGCCGACACAGCACCCCTTGTGCTACGAGGGCGTCGTAAAGGTGGTGGTACGCGAGTGGAAAGTTTCCTCGAGCACTTGCCACAACGGTACCTATAGAAAAGGGATAAAGAACCAACATCGCGCCGCAAAGATAGAGGGTCAAGTGAACTAGAAAGTACAGGACAGTTTATAAGCCTTTTGGCCTTTGACTCGACCCTATCCAAAAAGCTGGTTGAAACCAAGAGCCTCCCAGATTAGAGCAGTACATCCATACAAGGGCGGATGAGACCCCTCGTAAAGCTGGAGTAACTGAGAAAGGAAAAAAGTCTCTGTCTAAACAGAACTTCCAGTTTCTTTGAGGCTGTCCTAGCAACCGTTGTGATTTGATGTTTATATTGTCAACAGGAGAGACGAGAGAACCGTCGAAAGAGATAGGAAAGTTAGGTGTCTTTTAGAGGGAGATTTGTAGAAGTTGGGTTTTTAAAGAATTAAATTTTACAAGCTTTGAGACGACCCACCGGGAAATCTCATCCAGATCAGCAAGAATTAGAATCGGAAAGATTAAGACGAAGGCAATTCCTGAAGGCAGCGTCCCCAAACATGAAATGAGTTTGAAGAATGAAGGGTCGAACCATCGGCAAATGAGTGGATAGAGTTAGATATGCAGGTCAGAAAATTATTAATGAAAAGCAGGAATAAAGTAGGAGATAAAACAGAATCCTGAGGAACACCACTATTGACAGAAAAAGAAGAAGTTGCCTCATCAGCAACAGCCGACATTGAGCGATTTGAAAGAAAGCTTAGATATAGTAAGCAAAGAGAAGAAGGAGACCCAAAAGGAGGGGAGCTTGGAGAGCAGGGACGCGTGCCATACCCGGTCAAATGTTCTGGATATATGTCAATCGCCACCACACAAGTCTTCCTTATTCTAAGTCGGAAACCATAAATCTAAATAGAAAAGTAATTGCCAGTAGATCTCAGCGCCGATATATCTTCTTAACTGGCAATCGAAAGAAGGAATGAAATTCCAATGATCTATGATGTGAATAGTGAAGAGGGTTTCAAAAGATCTGGAGATAGAATTACCAAGTTAGAGCTATAGGGCGATAGTTTTGGAAGGATCAAAGCGAGGCTTTCGCATTTTTTCGGAAATAAGGTTGGACATGTGGGCACTTCTAACACTGAGGGAAAGTGCTAGTATTGAAGGCTAGAGAATATAGTTGAACGAGGGGCGGGGTCAGCACGAAGCACACTACCTCAAGAGCTCGGAGGGAGAATGCCATCCGGCCACCCTGCCTTCCTAACGTCATAATTTCAGGAAGTCCATGCACTCGATCAAATGAAATTACAGGTAAAGGCATAGGACACCTGAGAGGAGAAGGAGGAGGAAGAGGAAAGACAGAATCGTCCAGGGTGGAGTTAAGAGGAAAATAAGAGGCCAAAGAGATTGGCCTTTTCAGTTGGATTATTAGCAACAGAATTATCAGAGCGAATAAGAGGAGGAAAGGATGATTTACAGAAGTTGTTGGAGATGTTTTTGGCAAGAGGCCAGAAAGATTTGTCAGTAGGGAACCAAGGAGGTCAAGCGCACTTCGTTTAATGAAAGTCCGTTTGCTCGTCGAAGAGTGTCCCTGCAATGATTTCTTGCTGAATGAAAATTGGCAAGAGTGATAGGAGAACGAGAATTTTTCCACACCTGATATGCACTGTCTCTAGCCTGAATGCCAGAGAACAAGCACGATCAACCATAGATTTTGAGGGAGAAAAAAAATTAGTCCAAGAAGGAATGAACCTGCTCATCCCATCAACGACTAAAGCTCCCACTATATCGGCAGAAGCTGAAGCGTCTTCAGAGTCAAAGCAGTCACTTCAATTATAGTCAGCAAAGAAGCAACGCAATGCCCCCCAATCGGGCTGATCAAAGTGCCAGAAAACCCCCATAAGGCAGGATGGAGATGTTGGAGAGAAAGTATTAAAATTAAGAGATATATTGAAAATTGGTCAGTTTTACCGATAGGAGCGAAGGTGGTGCATTTTATAGAGAGAGGACCTAGTGGTGAAACATAGGTTCAAGTGTGTTCAAGAATCGGTTGGGACGATCCAGGATGTGTGTAGGTTCTTTAATTAGTTACTCCAGATCGTTGAGAATACTGAATAATTCGGCTTCCTCCCCACCTAAATCAGTATGAGAGGAACCGAATCATTCAGTGTTGTGTACATTGAAATCCCCTAAATCGAGGACCTCAGTATTTGGATGAGAAGATAAAACAGTCTCGTCAGAAGTAGTAAGGTAATCAAAAAAGGCATAAAAATCTGTTCTAGGAGAAGTA
>JABUQX010061821.1:35000-37500 GCA_015478945.1 Trachelipus rathkii
ATATATATATATATATATATATATATATATTTATATATATATATATAATGATTTCGTTCGAAGGCTAGCTTTAAGATGCCGTCATCAATTTCTACTCGATTCCTTTTTTGTTTTTAGGGATAATTGAAAATTGTTAGTAATTAAAGTCTTATATTTTACGTTAAGATTCTCTCTCTCTCTCTCTCTCTCTCTCTCTGACACTCACACACTCACTCTAAAAAAAAAAAAAACTCTCTCTCTATCTCTCTCTCTCTCTCTCTCTCTCTCTCTCTCTCTCTCTCTCTCTCTCTCTCTCTCTCTCTCTCTCTCTCTCTCTCTCTTCTCTCTCTCTCTCTCTCTCTCTCTCTCTCTCTCTCTCTCTCTCTCTCTCTCTCTCTCTCTCTCTCTCTCTCTCTCTCTCTCTCTCTCTCTCTCTCTCTCTCTCTCTCTCTCTCTCTCTCTCTCTCTCTCTCTCTCTCTCTCTCTCTCTCTCTCTCTCTCTCTCTCTCTCTCTCTCTCCCTCCCTCTCTCTCTCTCCCTCTCCCTCCCCCCTCTTTTTTTTTCTCTTTTTCTCTCTCTCTCTCTCTCTCTCTCTCTCAAAAAACTCTCTCTCTCTCTCTCTCTCTCTCTCTCTCTCTCTCTCTCTCTCTCTCTCTCTCTCTCTCTCTCTCTCTCTCTCTCTCTCTCTCTCTCTCTCTCTCTCTCTCTCTCTCTCTCTCTCTCTCTCTCTCTCTCTCTCTCTCTCTCTCTCTCTCTCTCTCTCTCTCTCTCTCTCTCTCTCTCTCTCTCTCTCTCTCTCTCTCTCTCTCTCTCTCTCTCTCTCTCTCTCTCTCTCAGTTCGTGTCATTTACCTTTAGCTTATTAATTCAGACAGACAGTTCTCCGTATTGTTTATTATTAAATTTGTCTGTTGAGCCGTACTACTTTATTGCTCAGTTGTACCGATATAATCATTATCGCTGCTTTCTGCGATGACGTTTTAAATATATGTTTTGATGTTATTGTTATAGATGCTTCCCTTACCAATCAAAGAAGATATATTTTATTAATAGCTTTTTTTGTGGAAAACGTGAAGAGTTTCTCAGAATATCAATATTGGCATTCAATTTTAGAGATATTAATAATTCTGAATCAACAATGTCACTCCAAATTGTGTGTGCGTGTGAGTGAGTGTGTATATGTGTGTGTATGTGTTACAGGAGCATGTACGTGGCATATGTATATTCTTACATAAGTTTGGCATGTATATTTTAGATATACATACATATTAGTTGTTACAGTAATTTTTCCAAATAAACATAACTTATTAGTGACAGTAAATAGTGGCTTTATGTGTTGTATTATTAGATCGTTGCCGAAACTTTTCTCCGTTTCCGTATTGATTAAAGTAGTCGAGGGTAGGGATGGCCGCACAAATGAATTATTCGCACCGCACCGCACCGCGCACCGCACTGCGCTGCACTCGATGCGTCGGTCAACCCTAGTTTAAAGTCTTAGACCCGATTTGGGATTCGATTTATTTCTATTTATACTGCAAAGTAAATCCCATCAATCCATTCATTCCTTACTTTGAATACACTTGAAATATGATGAAAAATCCCCCTGGGTTTTGGACAAAAGCTCTGGCCTCCATGCAGGCTTTTCTCTAATCTATAATAATAATAATAATAATAATAATAATAATAATAAATAATAATAATAATAATAATAATAATAATAATAATAATATCCAATTTACTAATAAATATTCAATTTAATAATAATAATAATAATAATAATAATAATAATAATAATAATAATAATAATAATAATAATAATAATAATTTTCCAAAATTAATAATAATAATAATAATAATAATAATAATAATAATAATAATAATAATAATAATATAATATGTAATATATAATAATAATCATTAATAATAATGTAATATGCAATAATATAATAATAATAATAATAATAATAATAATAATAATAATAATAATAATAATAATGACCGCGTTTTATTGAACAAACCTTTTTGTGCCTCGGTTATAGGTAACCTTTTGGTCTTATCAATTGTATCAAAAATTACATCCATAGAATAAATTTCATAACAAGGTTATTTTTATTATTATTATTATTATCATTATTATTATTATTATTATTATTAATTATTATCTATTATATGTGTGTGTGTGTGTGTGTGTGTGTGTGTGTGTGTATTACTATTAGTATTATTATTTTTCTTTAATTTTTATTCTCGTCGATAAATCTTTTGATATTTATTAATGTTTGACAACATTATTATTATTATTATTATTATTATTATTATTATTATTATTCATTATTATTATTATTATTATTATTACTAGTTAATTTTTTTATAGTGTGTGTATGTGTGTGTGGTATGTATCGCGTTGTGTGTGTGTGTGTGTGTGTGTGTGTATTATTATTGTTATTATTATTATTATTATTATTATTATTATTATTATTATTATTAAACCTTTTTTATATTATTATTATTATTATTATTATTAT
>JABUQX010061821.1:47500-60000 GCA_015478945.1 Trachelipus rathkii
CTCTCTATATGGCAAGCTTCCCAATATACTTTTGCTTTGGTAATCACTTTAGGGTTAGGTATAAGGGCTACAAGTAGTTGGTTTTAACGTTTAGTTAAAATTGGTAGTATCGTTAATTCGCTATACTAGATCCAAGACTTCTTAATTAGGCCTCGCCTACTTTTGCATAATATATATATATATATATATATATATATATATATATATATATATATATATATATATATATATATATATATATCTCTTTATACACTACCATACAAATATATATACCATATTCCCCATAACAGCATTGGTTCAATCCCAGAGGCAGTTAATTTGCTACATTATATGTTCTCTTTATATCTTATATGGTGCTTCACATGTTATATATAGCCTATCTGGATCATTGATGCAGTAGTTATAGGCTATAAACTCTATCAGTTATACTATGTAAACTTTTGGTTTTATGAGATGGTTTTATATGTATAGGTCTATTATATATATATACCTATATATATATATATATATATATATATATATATATATATATGCTACACTATATATATATATATATATATATATATATATATATATCTTTCTACTATCTCTCCTATCTATCTCTATATATATATCTTATATATGTGAGTCAACATCCCGAAGAGGCTAGATGTTGACTAAAACTATATACAGCTGATAATATTATGTTATATATATATATATATATATATATATATATATATATATATATATATATATATCTCTATCTATATATATACTGTATTATTATTATTTATTATTAATTAAAGTGATTGTCTAGCAGCTTTTTGTGTTAATATAACTCTACGAATTATAGTTATTTAATAATGAACACTTATTTTTACATAAACGAAAATGAGTGTGTGTTCAATGTCAAAATTGGTGATAATAACCAATGTTCTTACATATGAAGGGCATTTGATCATTTATTTACAGGACATTGTTATTAAATGTCATCAACAAAAACTGAAATTGTTTGAGGACACAAGCGCTTTGGTGCATCAAACAACATTGATTCTATAATCAAATTTATTTGTAATAACTGTTTAGTTTGTTGTCAAGATCAAATATTTGTTAACCAAAACATTTATTAGCAATCAAAGTGGGAATTTGGAATTTGGCAATTGCAACTGAATTTTGGTTAGATTTACTAAATAATTATTTTTAGTTACATAATGTATAGTTATAACTGCAAAAGTTTCGTTGGATTTACTAAATATTTATTTGTTTGTGCTAGAATTTGGTCACTAGGACAAAGGATTGTGATTCGGTTAACCAAAACATTTATTAGGAATCAAAGTGGGAATTTGGAATTTGGCAATTGCAACTGAATTTTGGTTAGATTTACTAAATAATTATTTTTAGTTACATAATGTATAGTTATAACTGCAAAAGTTTCGTTGGATTTACTAAATATTTATTTGTTTGTGCTAGAATTTGGTCACTAGGACAAAGGATTGTGATTCGGTTAACCAAAACATTTATTAGGAATCTAAGTGGGAATATTGGTTACCTTAGCAACAAATATGGTTAGATTTACTAAATAATGTTTAGTTACAACAGCAATATTTTCGTTGGATTTACTACATATTTATTTCCATTTGAGCTAGAATTTGGCTACTAGAACAAAAGATTTGTAACTATAGCATTCTTATATTAGTTGCAACAAATATATTACTGTACTCTACAGTAAACTTTGTTGATTTGATTTATTTATGATCATCATATTTTATTTATCCACTGTAAATATTTGGTCAAAGCGAAATACTGATTTAGTTAGGAAAATTAAACTCTGTAGGTATAATGGAGAATTCACTTGCCAAAAGTTAAATTAATAGGAAAAATTAACGGTACAAATAACTATAATCTGCTGAATCACCAAATCTATTTTCCTTTATATTTACATTTTAAATAGTGATTAAATTTTTACAATTAATTTTATCACAAAGAAAATCTCAGATCAATCGATACTGAACACCTGAGCTTTTCTTTATAATAAAATTCTATATAAAAATGAGCTCTTCAGTAGGTTAATATCACAAAAAAAATGTGTTTCATATTAAAGTTATTTGTACCGTTAACTATTCCGATTAAATTAAAAAGTTTTAGCCTGTGAATTTTCCATTAAACTTACAAATTGTAATTATCGTTAACTAATCAGTTTTCAAAACCAAATATTAACAACTGATAAAGAAAATATGATCTTCATAAATAAAATACAATGCTTGTGCAATTTTTTATATTTTTTTTGTAAGGAATAATCGTAATTGAAATTACAGATTTTAAATTACTAATTATCACAATTAAGTAAATCAGAGTTAAGTTAATTTTACATTTACCTTTTCAGATATTTGAAATAAATTTTATGTAACAAAATATACATTGCTTACAAATTATAATTAGAGCAAAGAAAGTACTTCAATGCTCAAGTGTTAACATAATTGGCAACAGAGGATGAAAAAAAAACAGGTGCAAATGATTTATATAATAGAAACGAAAATAAAGACTACAGAACATTTTTTAACTGAATATAATAATAATAATAATAATAATCATAATAATAATAATAATCATAAAGAATAATAATCATAAAGAATAATAATAATCATAATAATAAAGTATTTATCATATATTAAAGATTCCACTTAAAAATTTTTTACCACCAATAAAATTCAACTTATAGGAGTTATAATCGACACACTCGGAAAGACATGATAGTGATAGACTTTTATTTTCGGGTTTCTCAATTTCATAAGCATGAAAATGAGTGTTAAATTCAAGCGTTCTGTATGGCTTACCACAAAATATTAAACGGGGAGGATCATAAACAAAAATGTAAATTATTTCAAAAAATATTGGCATATCATCTTTAAGTGCATTAAACAAAAAATATTTTGATTTATAGGTACGGCCATTAAAAATAACACGACGATAAGCATTAAACCTTTCCCCATAAGTTGATAAACTTGCATTAAGACGTACTATTTCAGGAAAATCCATTACATTTATTTTTTCTCCACAGACAAGAGTATCATCCAAACATCTGTTGGAAATTAAACGATAAGAAAATTTTAATTGATATTTAGTAGCAATTGTTTTAAGTAGATTTCTTCTACACTGACTAGTATTACTAATTAATTTCAACTCTCTATGTTTCGCTTCAAATCTCATACACCATAAATTAATAAGAGGACCATATTCACAAACCATCCGCGGATAGTGCACCATAAAATGATGTTTAGGCTTTAAATTAGAATCTGAAAATAAATTTAAATACATTTCATGATGTTCTGAAATAAGAGTAGACAGTAAAACATGAATTCCCTTTTGAAGTGTGCTTGAAAATAAAATATCTAAAATTTGTCTAAGTATCAAATACAATTGCCAATGTTTGTCACTGCATGGTATATAACTTCCTATAAGGTAAGGAAATATATTTACAAAGGAAATCATTTCCGATGCAGAAAAACCTAATGAATCTTTGACTAAATTTTCGTGTTTTATGCAAGGTACTGCAGCTTCATTTTCTCCGTAACTGTAAAAACGAATCCTATTATTTAAAGTTTCAAGTGAAAAAATATTTACATTTACATAAAAAAGTATGATTTTACTCAAATCAAAATTACAAACACCCTCAGTTATATCGTGCATTAAATCACCAATAACATTGTCCAATATATGAAAATTTGAAACTTTATTAAAAATGCATTCAGATCTTATACCAGTTTCTGAAGGCGTATTTAATAATACCTCTCTTTCATATTCATCTTTCCTCCTCAGTAATAAAATGTCTTCCGTCATTTGTCTTTGCAAGATTTCCTTACTCGCTTTACAATGCCTACAGTAATAATTCGCATTAAAACTTTGAACAAACCCTCCAATTGTATTCATAGCTAAATTATCACCAATAAGTGATATCAGTTGAAAATAAATTTTAAAGTTTCCATTACCGATTTTCACTTCAATACCTTCTGCTTGCAAATAATTTAAATCTTTTATCATCTTGTTGAAAATAATTTCGTTATCAAACATTCGCATATCTGATGAATAAGATAACATTAATAAAAAAATATTTTCTAATCGCGATTGAAACTCTTTAGGAAAACATCGAACAGAAAAGTAAAATGCTCCTATTTTGTTCTTACCAGCATGTGAACCCAATGGATTGCCACATTCAAAATCATCATAGTAAAGAAGGAGTGGAAAAATTCTTCTTCCTGGGTAATTTAATTTACTAGTGGCCATATTCCCATTACTAATATCATTTAAAAGTACAGACTCTGAACAAGAATCCATGTATTTACATGCAATATCATAAACGTTGTCCATCGAGAACAAACATTTTAAGGTATCGATAATAGGAATATAACAAATACGAATGGGAACTTTTTCTATGACTGTTTTAAGTTTATATTTCTTCAGTTTGGTTTTATATCCTATCGTTATAAGCTGAGGATCAACATACACCTCTTTTTTACGTAGATACTTTAAAGTTAAAAATTCAGTACGAAATACTGAAAATGGATTTTGAACGCTATTAAAAACCTGTTCTAGAGCATGCGAGTCCATATCACGAAAAGTAGAAAGAATTTTGTGTTTAAGCAAGGGCAAGAATGATGAATTAAAAATTAAATTCTCAGCTTGGAATATTTCCTCTCTAATTTTCTTTCTTGATGCAAAATCATTATGAAATTTTTGAGAGACAAATTGCAGAATTTCTTCCTCGAATTTACTTTGTAGGGCTGAAACATCATATTCTAAAAAAGAGACTTGACATTCGTCTTTCATTTCTAAAGGATGAGAAAATTTATCATTAGATAGATTAATATTTTGACGTATTAAAGTAGATTGAATAATGTTACTGGAAGCACCGCTTGAAGACTCTAAAAGATTATCATTATTAGAACTAATAAAATCATTTTGTGAATTTTGTTTTGTTTTTTTGTAATTTTGATTAGAGTTTATAACTTTTAAATTGGAAAGATGTTTTTTCAAATGTCTTTTAAAGGGCCATTTTAAACAAAATTGCTTTTGGCAATTACCTTGCCCACATATAAATTTACTTTGAGAATACTGCTCTGGGTGAAAAACTTGCAAATGTAATATCAAACTAGAATCACTAGGTACTTTTCTCTTACAATAAAAGCAAACAAAACTAAATTTAGCAATTTCCATTTTCTAACTATAAATTTTAAGGTTATCAAAATTTTAATCCGAAATTTCGTCAGTATTATATGATGTTATATCTGAAATTAATTCGCACACATCAGAAACTGTCTTATCCCACTCAGTTGTAATTTCAAAAAAGAACTTCTGTATAAATAACCAAACACTTTCAGATTCCATAGGGTATTGAAGGTGGAAAACATGAAAAGCTTTAAAGCAGTTTTCAATTGCATTTAAGGGTGAATCAAATCTGTATAGCACTTTATTCATAACCACGTAGTAATGCACTGCATTCAGAAGATCTTCTCCCTCAATAATTACAAATGGCTGCATGTGTAATGACATCTCCCCAAGCTTTTCCTGTCTTCGAGAAATGATGTTAGGAATATCATCTGCAATCTGAAAAAGAAATGCATTAATATTAGAATGGAATAAATCATAATACTAATATCCTCAGCATTCTGAAAAAGAAATGCATTATTAAAATGGAATAAATCATAAAATTAACATTTTAACTTTTTAAGGGATATTGTGAGTAATAAAAGTAAAAAGGGAATATATTTTTAATTTAGTAAAAAGTATAATATAAAACTAAATAATAAAATTACCAGAGCATGAATCATGAAAGCCTCTTGCATGTCACCTTTCGAAGGTTTCCAATTTGTATTCTTTTTGGATGGAAGTGCGACTTTTTTGGGTTTTAGCAGCAGGGGTAATAAATACAGAAGAACAGCATCTTCTCCTATAAAGGGAAATTTTGAAAGAAAAAAATATAGCTGGATTTTACAAATTTGGTTTAAAAAACTTTGGCTATTTAAACAAAAATATCAATCCTCGAAATAACATAAGCAATAACACTGCCTAAATACGTACTGGAAAAATTACCATTACAATTATCAAATCCAACTTTATAACTACATTAACTTCTTACAATTTCCCCTTTTTATATAAATAAATTTCTACTTTATTCAAAATATTCCTTTAACTTAAATGCCAGATATTATCAATTCATTATGTAAATATTAGCACGAGATGTCAGTCACGATTAAAGAAATCAAAACTGTTAAATCCCCATTTTATTATACGAGCCCAATTTCCACTATAATTTAAAAAAATTGTTTGATAAAAGATTCCAACTACAACCTCATCTCTGAATAAAAAAAATGGGATGTCTATTCCTACTAAAAACCGAGTGCCACTGAAGGAGACTTACACCCATTCCTAAAATTATGCCACTAAAAACGACTTGAACCTTTTCTTATAACTTATATTTGAAATGAAAACATTTGCGTACATATATTTGATTTCATAGCTATAAAATAAAAATAATGGTGGAGTGAAAAACCCATTCAAAAATACTATGATAAAATTATTTACACATGTAAATATGACCATTACTTCATACTTAATGATTAATTACTAATTTGAAATACGTAATAACACATGCAGGCATTAATGATAATACAAATAAACAGAAAACTACTAACCTTTTGAACCTTCAGGGTGAATATTTTTCAAAAGGTTGATCCATGTTTTATGTTTGATTCTGTTCATCATTAAGTGTTTAATACTCTCTTTATTCAAATTCCATTTGAGATAAAATTTAGATGATGTTCCAAACATAGTTATAAAATCAATACTTATCTATAATATATATATATATATATATATATATATATATATATATACTCTATATATATATATATATATATATATATAACTATATATATATATATATATATATTGTGTGTAGTATTATTGTCATCACCTTACCACCTACAGAGAATGAGGTAAGGTGCGTTGTGCATCGGAAAAGAAAAATAATATAGAAGAACATGACACAGTCGAAAAGAAAGCCCAGCCTTACCGCCCTCTCAATATCAATTAGCGGGAACCCGTCGCCGTCAGAAAATCCACCCTAGAGCTTCATGGGACCGCGACGGATCCTCACTAATACTATGTAAATCGTCAGGTGCAGGGTTCATCCTTGACAGGTAGACTACAGCCACTTCCCTCTAACACTATATTCTACATTCCTATCAACCCACCATTCTCGCCTCTACAAACTCACATTTCTTTCCTCAGCACATTCCTTCACATCCATCCATTTTCTTTAGTTAGCCAGTCTGATTCCCAACTTTGCCTCTCTCGCCACTATCATCCATTAACAAACTGACTATCATCCATCTACTCCCACATGACAAAACCATCTATAACATACTCATTGTTGCCCTTTTGCTTTCTTCACACCACATCTCTCCTCTAATACGTTCATTCCTCTTTATCAATTCTTTTCCACACCACAAGCCCTGGGTTGTCCATCTGAACACGATTGAACTTTGAATATATACCTCTTATTCCAGACCATGCTTACTACTATACATTAACACAGGTAACAACATATACCTCATGTAAGACCCTGTGCCTCTGAACTCAGTCCTTCATCACAGTTAATTTACCATGCCTTCTACCATTCTGCTTTCACTACTACACTCTACATCATCCGTTCCTTTTTCATCCCAACATATATCTAATGTTGCCAGCTCAGACACCTGCTCAGCTCACTCACCATCTAACTGCACAACTACCTGAGGACTATCCCCATCACTTTCCTAGCCATAACCTTGCTCTTATGTATTTAACAAACATTAACTTTTTACAAATCTCTCTCTACTATGCTCTTAAACTCTCTTAGATTCACCACACAAAACCGAATGTCACATGTATAATGGGTGAAGGGCACCTCCACTCACCTACATTCTGCATCATTCTGACACCATTTTATGACCCCCATACAATTTCTTTCTGCTTATCATACCACAAATTAAATAACCAGGAGACATAACACATCCCTGCCTCACTCCACTATTAATATTAAACCAATCTCCATTTTTGACACCATTTATTCTTACACTCGCTTCACTATCGTCATACATAATTCCATTCAGAAGCCTACCACTAACACCATATATTACTAACACCTGTTATTAATCCTCTCATACGCCTGTTGCAAATCCATAGAACCTAAATATTTCTTCTTCTCCCTCATTTTCTCAGTCATTGTTTCAGTGTAAGATTTGATCACATCCTCTACCACTCCTCAATGCTGTGTTCTTTACTAAATGGTGCCATCAGTCACTCGGCACTCTTTAGATAAATACCTGCATATGTGTCTTCCCTACCCAACACTCAATAAGCTGTTTCCCCTATAATTCCTACAGTTCCACTTTCACCCTTGCACTTACCAGGGGTTTTATTACTGCTCTCCATCTCAATCACCAGACTACCCTCCATAAACGCTGTCCCACAACTTTAAATCAGTCAATCACTATCTCGCCTCCGTTCTTGATCATTTCACAAGTAATTTCATCTATACCTGTAGATTTTCTTTAACTTTCTCACTCTACCCATTACTTCCTCCTTGCTAATAACCTCATCCCAAAATACCTATTCCTTCTTGCCCATAAAGCCCACATGCATTCACTATCTCTTCATTACTAATGTATTGTACCCAGATTCTCAAGTATTCTATCACACTCTCCTCACATCATAAATAGTCTAGCTTTTCATCTATTCTTTATTCTGCAGTTCTTGTATTCTCAATGCAACCTTTACTTCCCTTCAGAAAAGCTTCCTATTACCTTGTAAGTCCCTTCATCCTCCTTCCAAACTGTTCATTACAACTCTTCTACTCCTCTACGTATGCCTGTTTTGTTCTTTTCCTCACCTGCTTCAAACATATAACATGAACATATTGGCACATCCATTTCTTGCTTCACGCTTCTTTTTACTTTCCACCACTCCTGGTAACATTCTTACCTCCTGCTTTGCTTTATCCACATGCTTCCTTTTGCCTCTCTATAACTGCTTCCTTCATTTTGCTCCCATATTTGTTCAGTTTCAACTTGTTCATATTCAACTGACGAGCGCTCTTAGATACTTATCCTTATTACCTTGTTCACTTAACTTCTCTCTCTTAATTCTACCCACTTCCTTCTGTCCTAGTCCCCACTAACTTAATTTTACATAGAACAATATAATGATCCGATAATCCCATTCTAATCCCCTAACTGATTTAACATCCAACACATGCTTACATCTCTTCTTCACACAACACAAAATATATATATATATATATATAACATATATATAACATATATATATATATATATATATATATATATATATATATATATATAATATATATATATATATATATATATATATATATATATATATATATACTTTTCTACCTGACCCTCAATTGGAGGGCCACTGCTCAAGAAGCAGCCACCTTTGGGGCGTTTCCACAGGTCTTCAACAGATGTGATAGAAAAGCAGTTCGGGGGGCGTCGAGAGCTGGGCAATTTAGAAGGAGGTTCTTTACTGTATCTGGGTGGTTATGGCATCTAGTACATGTGGGGGAAGTGACGTTATCTAGTTTAAATTTAAATTTATAATGTAATAGTTTTGGGTGGTGTCCTGATCTGCACCTAGCGAGATTAACTTGGTCTCTTCTGGATAGTGAGTTTTCAGCAGGAGAAATTTTTGGTGGTTGGGATTTTAAAATTTTGTTGTTAGGGCGATTTTGTAGCTGAATGCTAGTGAGATGGGTATGTATATGAGAGAGCCAAGTTTTGTTGGGGGAGGGGGGGGAATGATGTTATATATGTCATTATAGAGTTTGGAGGGTGAGGAGGGAGGGAGTTTTAATCTGTGACGGATGGGGTTGTTGAATATTTGGTGACAAGGGTGGGATGGGTTTAAGGTTTTCTGGTAAAATTGTGTTCCTACCATCTCTAAGTGGGAAGTGATAGGGAGAATTTTGGTTTCGTTCTGTAGATGGTGGATGGGGGTTGTTTTGGTACAACCAGTAATTATTCTAAGGGCGGTGTTTTAATTTTTTTTTAATTTTTTTTATGTTGGCTTTTGTTATTGCTGGGAACCATCCAGGGGAAGCATAGTTTAATGTTGTTCTGTGAAGTTGTTTGTTTATATGTGGTGATAAGTGTGTGTTTTCTGTCGCTAAAATCATGTTGGGAAAGTGTTCGGAGAGTGTTTAGTTTACGTATGGTGGAAGATGTAATTTGTTCCATATGTGGGGTGAATGTCAGATGTGTCTCATATGTAAGGCCTAAAATTTTTGGAGTTTTATTAAGTGGAAGGGGGGTGTTATTTAGAAGAGCTATAGGGTGTAGTGAGGATTGGGAACGGTCTGTGGTAAGCAGGGCTGCGGAGTCGTAAAATAAATTTTTTGACTCCGCGACTCCGACTCCTTAAATTCAAATTTGGATTTTCAACTCTGACTCCGACTTCACTTAAACAAAAATTTTAGACTCCGACTCCGACTCAACTTAAAAAAAAATTTTCGACTCCGACTCCACTCAAACAAAAAATTTCGACTCCGACTCCGACTCCAGCAGTAAAATTCAAAATTTCGAGTCTGCCTCAGCTTAGTGCTTACAGGTACAGTAAAACATTTTTTTGTTTCAGGGGATGATCCAATATTGGAGATTTTGGGACACCATTTTAGCCCCACCTAAAAATGGACATAAAATTCTTAATAAATTTCAGACAATTTTGTTGGGGAAGAAGCAAACCGCAGCTTTTTCTGACCTCTAAAACGTCATTTTCGAGTGTTTTTAGGTATCTGTAGTCATTGTTTTGGCATTTTCATTTTTTCAGAACCACTTTTTTTGACATTTTTTCGTATCAACTTCTACAATTATTATTCGAAATTACTTCAAACTTGAAATATGCATAGATGGGTCCATTGCGCACAAATGTCAAGAATTAGTTTTTTGGTTTTTTTAAAATTGTGCTCAGGATCTATTAAAAAAACAAAAAAAAACAAAAGTAGGTTGTTTTGAATTTCGACATTGCTGAGCACAATTTTCAAAAAATCAAAAAACTAATTCGTGACTTTTGTGCGTAATGGACCCATCTATGCATATTTCAAGTTTGAATTAATTTCAAAAAAATTGTAGAAGTTGATAAGAAAAAATGTCAAGAAAAATGGTTCTGAAAAAATGAAAATGCCAAAACAATGACTACAGACACCTAAAAAAAAAAACACGAAAATGATGTTTTAGAGATCAAAAAAAGCTGCGGTTTGCTCTTAGTCAAATTCAAAACTTCGACTCTGACTCAGCTTAGTGCTTACAAAGTTACAATAAAACATTTTTTTGTTTCAACTATTTTTTTTCGCTTGCTTTTGAGAATAAAAAAATATACCACTTTTTTTGACATTCTAATCTCTAAATTTTCGTATCAACTTAGATGCAGGAGCAACACATCACAAACAAATATATTTCAGTTTCGGAAAACATTGTATAACGTAATTATAATTCTAATTATAAAACAGCCACTATAAAATTAACAGTTTAATACTTTGTTTCAAGTGTACTTAGAAAGTTAAAATCATATACTTAATAATAATAATAATAATAATAATGATAATGATAATAATAAATAATGATAATGATAATATGTAATAATAATAATAATAATGATAATGTTCTCGCAATTGATCCGACAAAACTTCACTTATGAAGATGTTAAAAATAAAAAACTGGCATTCCTAGATGTTTTACTTTGTTTTATAAATGGTAGAGCCGAAAGAGAAGTAAATGTTTAATGTACAGGTAAATGTTTATACACAAATTATGATTCTAATATACTCGAAAGGTATAAACTATTAATTATTAAAACCCTAATCCACAGAGCCTATAAAATAACTTCAACGTGACGACTCTTTAACAAAGAGGTGATAAGAATAACGAAAAACTTAATTAATAATGGGTACCCTCAATTTAAAATAGAAAAAGTTATAAAAGAACTATAAATAACATTTTAACTCGAAATAAAAATTCACTTGACATGGAAAGCAAATAGCTTTCTATTTTAAATCATTAAATTTGACAAACTTTTCTAGAGAAGAACAAAAATTTAACATAATTGTAAAGGAACATGTTAAGTCTGAAAAGAAGCTATTACACGCCGAGACGAGTGTCCTCATACTTTAGTACCCGTGGTCATTGTTCGGAGGATTACAAAAGTTATGTTGTATATCAATTTAATTGCAAAGAAGTAGGATGTAATTCCTCTTATGTTGGATACACAACTAACACTTTAAGAACCCGAATTATGCAACATGTGGTTTTCTTGCGTCCCCCAGGGCCTCAATACTTTTATGTCTTCGTGGCATATGGAACTTTAGCCTTTTTCTGTCCCCTCATTTTTTCATGCTTCCTGTCTATGTCTTAGCTTCTGTCTCCTTGTGTACGTGTGGTAGTTGGGTTGGCGACCAACTAATA
>JABUQX010061821.1:65000-72500 GCA_015478945.1 Trachelipus rathkii
TTTTATTTTCTGTAAAATTACTTTAGTTTTTACCCAATATATATATATATATATATATATATATATATATATATATTTTTTTTTTTTTTTTATATATATTTAATAATATTTTTTATTATATATTTATATTATATATAAACAGTATATATATATATACTATATTATATATTTATATAAATATATATAATATATATATATATATATATATATATATATATATATATATATATATATATATATATATTATTATATATATATATATTTATATATATATATATATATATATATATATTTTTTTTTTTTTTTAAACAGACTTCCAAAATTATTTATATAGCTAAAGTTATGAACACAATCAATTAATTTTCTAAATATCTGCCAAATATGTTTACCAGGTCCCTGTTGCTTTCATTTTTTCCCTTTTCTTTTACTTTATTCAAAATAAAAATTACAAAAACAAAGGTACACAAAAATATAAAAAAAAGTTTATAAGTATACAAAATAAAAATCAAAAAAAAATATTTTTCCTTTTCTCTAAAACAAATTACAAAAATTATTTAATTTTAAACTAAGCCCACTAAATAAGTACATTAATCTTAAAAAAAGTTTATGACTGTTTAAGAAAAGTTATTTTCTCTTCTAAAATATGAAGTTGTTTTTCGGTCTCTTTGACAATATTTCTCTTAATTTCTTCAGTCTCTTTAATCTCAGCTACTAATTTCCTTTTTTTTTGCACCTTCCAGAGTTTCTGCTTCTTTGGCACATAGTTTTCTTTTTAAGTATGCCTTATACTCTGAAGAAGCATTGCGGCAGTATGACATCATCTCATTTGTAATACAATAATCAACCCCTCCAATATTTTTCATTTCTTCAGCAATAACTCTTTTAGCAACAAGTGACTCTTCACGCAAATTTTCTTGTAGACAATGTTTGTTTGTCGAGAAACCTCTCTGTACAGAAGCATTCCCATGAAATAAAGAAAGAATCAGTGTTACAAAGTTTTTTGTTTCTTTTTGAATGTTTACCTTTTTAAAAATTTCAATGAAAAGTTGATCAAGTCTATCTTCCTTCTCATCAAAACTTTTCAGAAGTTCAAGGACATAGGAATTAGATATCAAAAGTTCATAATCCTCTTTGATTATATCAGCCGTCAAACCATCAATTCGCTTGATGTCAATGAATTTTTTAACACACATATTAATTCTTTCAGAGTTATTAGAAAGCATTATCTTCGGTGACAAACAACTTAATGTCTTTGTGATGGAATATGTAAGAGGACTTCTTTCTACTAACTTCTGGATAAGTATTTGCAAGAATAACATACAATCTTCTCTAAATTTTAAAATTTCTGGAGTTTGCAGCCTACGAGGTGCATTCCTAATTCCCTCTTTTGCTGTTTGATACAGGTCCATATTTTCTGCATTTATGATTTTTTTTATCTTTAAAGTTAATTTTCATTAAAACTTTGACGTCTGAACAATAAATGTCCGGTTTTAGAATTCTTTTCATTAAAGTTTTAACTAAGTGACAGAGATCATCATACAAGAAGGGTGTCAATGGGTCTTCACGCTGAAACTTCAATAGAAATCCTTCCAACTGACGAGCTACTGCTTGGAAAAAACCCAACTTTGCATGTAATAATGGATCCTTTAAATATGATTTCACCTTTCCAAACACTTTTGAATTTTTCAATTCTCCAACTTCTTCCACGTACTTTCGAAGTCTTGGAAGCAATGGAATGGCTGTTGTTGTGGCATTTACATTTTCAACCCATCTTGTCAAACAAAATTTAGCAGGAAACTCTTCAGAGCCTGTTATTTTCATGAATGTTCCCTTTCTAGTTGGAAAATCGTTAAATAAATAATAAGAAGCCCTTAAGTATTCTAATAAATCCCACTTTGTAGCTTTATTACCAGTTTTGAGAGCTCCATGGACAATATGCAAAGAGCAACTTCCAAATTCAATCAATCTTGGAGCTTCGGGACAGGTATTTAATTCTGCTTTCAACAAAGACAACATTTTCAAGTTGACATTAGGTCCATCCATTGAAATACTTGTCACTTTAATGAGGTCAACAGCTGACCCAAGCCCCTGCTTGAGATTTTCCTAAAGATTCTCAGCTCGAGTGTCGGTAAGGAACTGAGAAGTAAGATAACGAGTGGTTATTAGACCAGTAGTTAAGTCTTCAAACCTAACATGTATATCCATTTGACTTCTTTGTGCAATTTTATTTAAAGCCTCATCATAGGATATTGATATATATATATATAATATATATATATATATATATATATATATATATATATATATATATATATATATATATATATATATATATATATATTATTTATATTTATATTTATAATATATATTTATATTATAAATTTGTAAATTAATAATAATGCCTAATTAAAAACTCATATATAAAAATGAAATAAATGATTGCTAAAGCTTTGTTTAACACCAGAACAATATAAATTATCAGGGGAGTAACCAGAAAGTCAACTTATTTCTTTGATAAAATAATATGAAAGTTCCATTCAAAATTAATTTAGCCATATATGCAATATTAATGTTTAATTTTAAAAATTTGATTTGATTTTTTTTTTTGGAAAATGGATCTTTATATTAGGCTATATCTAAAATGTCAACATATTAGAACATTAGAACATTAGAAATATAGAGACAGTAAGAAGCCACAAGGGCCTATCGAGACAGTCCCAGTCAACTCACTAACAATCATGCTCATGCAAATCCCACAAAGCACCCTAGGGCTTGTTAAATTACTCTAACTAAAAATCCACCAATTTGGCTTAGTCAAAAAAGAAGAAAAAAAAAATGAATATTATGATCCAAACCATCCACATGCTTAAAATTAGTTATGGTCACAAGCAATTCTAATATTAAATAATATGTAATTAAAAGCCCGCCAATTTGGCCTCGTCTAGATATACTATATGATACCCAACCATCCATATACCTATCCAACCTTTTCTTAAATGTTGCAATCGAATTACACTCAACAACCTCTTGTGGCAATCCATATCAAAATTAACTACCCTATTAACTAAAAGATTCTTTCTTAATATCAAGATGGATGCTTTCTTCTTAAATTTTCTATTATGCCCCCTGGTCTTTCCGTCCGTGCTTACTATGAAGAATTTATTGGCCTCTGTATTATCAATAGATGTAAATATTTTGTAGCTTGTATCCTGTCCCCTCTGAGAAATCGCCCTTCTACAGAAAACATTCCTAACTCAACTCAGCCCTCTCTCGATAGCTCTTTACCTCAAACCCAGAAATCATCCTAGTTGCTCTACGCTGCACTCTCTCTAGCATATCTAAGTCTTTCTTTAATAAGGGGCCCAACTGTGCACAATACTCTAAATACTGGCCTAACATAGCTATTATAAAGTTTACTTATAACTTCTTGCTCTTGTAATCAACATTGCGATTTATTATGCCCAGCATCTTATTAGCTTTTTCCCTTGCTTCCAAGCACTGTTAGCTACTTTCAATTACCGGCTTATAATCAACCTAGATCTTTTTCTTGTCCACAGACTCAAGCAATCCCATTCATATCATAGTATAAAACTTTTATTTGAGTAACCTAAGTGAAGAACCTTACACTTTTTTACTATTGAAAATTTCATTGCCAACTTATCTGGCCACAGAAGTTTATCAACGATCATTTTGAAAATCTTTAATAACATCCTTCACTATTCCCTAACTGTGGTGGCCACTTTTGGTATCATCCTGCAAACTTAAGAAAACCTTTGCTTTAAGTCCTGGTCTAAATCATTTATATATATGAGGAACAAAAGTGGCCCCAGCACTGAACCCTGTGGGACAACCAGTCTTCAAACTATTTTCCCCATGCATGATTTATTACCATTAAGTTGTACAAACACTGCTCTTCCTATTCCAGCAACATTCTTTTAATCCAACCATGTACCACTCCACCTATAACACATTGCAATAACTTCTTCATCAGCCTTATGTGGGGAACCTTTATCAAAAGCTTTGCTAAAATCTAAAATATATAATATCAACTGGCTCTCCTCTGTCAATACAGTCAGTAATGTATTCCATAAATTCAAAAAGGTTTGTCTGACATGAACCTAACCCTTTCTTGAAACCGTGCCTGGAGTCATACAAGTACCTTGTTATCTTCTAATTTTCTCTATATGACTTTCAGAAATTTTCCAGAAGCTTTCAACGCAGGGATGTTAAGCTAAACTGCCTATAATTTCCCGCAAATCTTCCTTACTACTTTCTTATAATAGGAACAACAATATGCTATTTTCAGTCCTCTGGTACCTCACCAAATGTTATAGATCGCTTAAAAAAATCAAATACAGTGCTTTGTAATGCTGGTACTTACCCTCCTTTAAATTCTACCATAATACCATCAGGGCCTGCCGCTTTACACCTTGGATCATTATGGTCTAAGTAAACGTTTTAATATCTTTTACATCAAATACAAATTCTGTAAGTCTAACTTGTAGCATGCATTACAAGAACTATTAGTCTCCAAACTATATCTAAAATCTCTTTCCTCAGTAAACACTGAGGCAAAATAAGCATTAAAAATGTTGACCAACTCCTTATCTGAACTTACTAAATTTTCATCAATTTTAATTGGAACCAATTGTCCTATTCTTACTTTTAAATTTATAAAAACTAAAAAACTTCTTCAGGTCCTTATTACTATTCCTTGCTAAATTAATTTCTGCTTCTCTCTTTGTCTTTGCCTTTTTTATTGACTGGTTAAGTTTATTTCTATTATTCCTATAATTCCTAAAATCATCTTCCTATTATACCCGTGAATATTTTAAAAACATCTAGCGCTTTTTCATTAATTTTCTACTCTTATCTCCCTATTCACAATCCAAAACCAGGTTTTCTCTTTGTCCACCCTAATGGGGTTTATCCTTTAAAAACTACTCGACACTGAAAATATCATTAAAAAAATTTGCTTAAACAAAAAAATGTTCCACACATGATAAAAAGTTTTGGTCCTTTAAAACTCTTTTATCCAGTCAGTTGTACTAAGCATGTCTCCGAAATTTTGATAAAATCTTCGCCATTTCAGAAATCTATGATCTTTTCTTTATTAACTTGCAATTTGGGCCCAGATATCACATTCATATTAAATCTAATTATATTATGGTCACTAAGTCCTAAATTCTCCTCAACTCTAACCTCATCCACCATACTTTCATTGTTAGTTAATATTAAGTCTAATAGTGCATCATGTCTTGTGGGCTCATGGACCATCTGGCTCAAAAAGTTATCTAGTATACAATTTTAAATACAGAACTACTATGGTCCATATAAGACAAGGAATTCCATTGAATGCCTGGAAAATTAAAATCACCCATTATGACTATACCTTGTTCTTTACTGTGGCATGCTGTCTCAATTTCTTTCATCATTTCCGCGTCTAATTCTTGACTCTGGCCAGGAGGTCTGTAAAATGCCCCTATTCTATATGATTTATTAAACATAAGGATATCTACCCACACTGATTCAATATCATGATTAGTTTTAAAGTCAGTCATTAATACAGATTGAATATTGCTTTTAACATAAAGTGCCACCCTTCTTTCCTCTACGCTGGTATAAATAAAGTGAATATCCATCTATTTCATATTACTGAAAGGAAGTCTCCATGTAATTTCTTGCCATTAACACCATGCTATCAGTTATGCAAATAATGATTGATCTCATTTATAGTATAACTAAGTCAGCTCATCTTTTTATTTCTAAGGCTATGAGCATTTGTGTAAAAGCATTTGATATTCGAAATGCTGCCATTTTTATTGCTATCATCATTTTTTGAACCTGTAACAACACTAGTTTTATTTATCTCACCACTATTACAGTTACCATTACAATTATTTGGATCGAGATTTAGCCCATCACCCCCAACTTTACCTAGTTTTTTGATAAACAATTCTCCAAACTGGTACTGAAAAGCCCAACACCTTTATGACTCAAGTGAACTCCATCTGCTGCAAAAAGATCTTTATCCAGAAATTCTCTCCACAAATCCAAAAATCTAATATTTTCTGAAAGACATAATTTCCTAACCCTTTCATTTACACCTAAAGCTCTACTCCCCCATTCCTGACCTGCACCTAACCTAGGTAAAATTCCAGAAATCATGCACCTTCTTCCACTAGCTTTCATCTTCTGAATCAATATGAAATGGACCATATCATTATAGTTCAAAGATAATTTTTTTCATTAATAATGTATATTGTAGTAAAAGTTTATAATACACATAAGTTGAAAATGTTGATATTATATATATAAATATAAAGTATGAACATTTTCTTATAATGGCATTTTTATAATATTAACCTATGCATTTATATGTATTTACTTCTTTCATTTCAAGATACACATACACACAAATGACAAAAAATATTTATAACCTTTTTAATAGGTATAAAGTTAAAACATTTTCTTTCTTAACACACAGCAACCAAGAATCCAAATTCAACAAAATTTCATATAAATTTATAGGCACAGGTCTAAATGACAGACAGTTTTTCAAATCATCTGAAAATACACTAAAACCTTAAGCAATTCCCCTAATATTTATTGATTGACCTTAATAATTTATTGGTTTAGTTTTATCGCATTTTTTTATTTTGGTTTTAAGTGTTTAAAGATTTGTTTAATAAGGTGATTGTTGTTGTTTTTTTTAACTGTTTTTATTTATTTACTGTGATTGTTGTTTTTTTTTTGTTAATTTTTTTTAGTTAGGTTAAATTTATTTTCAGTTTATTTGGTCAGATTAGGTTTAGTAAGGCTAGGTTAGTTTTAATAGGTTAGGACTTAATTTTGATTTTATATTTAATTTTAATACATTTGCAGTATACTGTGCAAAAATTTTGAAAATCGGAGGTGAAGCCCTTTATCTAAATAATTACCAATTTTAACATTTAATATATAAAGGGTAAAAAGTTGCTAAATCTGGTTAAAGGCATTTTTTACACTTAAATTTAAGTTTATCTTTAATTTTAATACATTTGCAGAGTATTGTGCAAAAATTTTGAAATCGGAGGATAGGCCCTTTATCTAAACAATTACCATAATATTATATATATATGTATATATATATATATATATATATAATAATATATATATATAATATATATACTATATATATATATATATATATATATATATAAATATATATTATAATATAATATATTATATATATATATATATATATATAATATTATATATATATATATATATATATATATTAAATATATATAATATATATTATATAATAATAGGATCTTGTAAGCTTTGTATAGATGCCCATTATTCGTATACAACGCTACTTGAGACTTAAAAATCCCAAATTTAAGGGAAGTGAGATTTAACATTATTATAAATATAAAATTTTTCACTTCAGTGAAGCCATATAAGTGATATTCAAGTAGTCTTTTTTTTAGATTATTTTTTTTATTATTATTTAAT
>JABUQX010061822.1:0-26679 GCA_015478945.1 Trachelipus rathkii
AATAATAGGTAGATTTAGGTAATTGTGGGTTGGGGTGTTATCGAGGTAGTGGTGTAATATTTTATATGGAATGTTGGATATTTATGATGAGTGATGATAATATGATGTTGATGAGTTTTGTTGCTGGGATATGGAGTTGTTTGTGATCTAGACTTTAAGTGATGAGAAAAATGTGGTTGTTTGAATAGTTGATTAAGAGTTGGTGTTATAATGTTTTGATAGATTGGAGAGAATATTAGTGATGTGATACGTGTGTTGTGAATTGAGACTTATTGCGTTGCATGTGCAATTTGTTGGGAGTAGGAAGATATGATATATGTAACAGTGTACATATTCTTGTTGGTGTAATGAATTGTTGTATTATATAGAGATGTGTAAATTAGGAGGTGGATTAATTAAAAATTAATAAAATTTAATTAATAATAAACATGATAATAAGATCAGTTATTAATAAGTGATGCCTCAAAGGGAGTAAAGATGTATTTTTTTGGGAAAGAGTGTATACTGGCTCTTAATTACATAAGATTGAAGACATAAAGTTATTAATTTATAATGGTTAATCATATTTATCGTCTCATTTGACTCTTTCGATACAGAAGTTTATTAGAAGAATTATTTAAAATTTAATAAAGCAAATAGTTTCAATATACAGTATATACGTAATATAATATATATAATATATATTATATATATTATATATATACTATAATATATATATATATATGCGTAGTGTAGTAGGTAGGCATGTTATAGTGTATGTTTGGACTGGTAGGTGGGTTGTGGTTCGGGTTCCTCCGGGTGCACTTTTTCCTTGATTGGTGATATGGTTGTTTGAGTTCTCAAAGCGTGGCATTTTTTGAGGTTCTCTTCATGACGGGCTTGATTATGATCTGTATCTCGGCAGTTAGTGGGTGTGTCGGGCAACATAACGTGGGTTATTGTGAGGATAACATATGGCACAGGGAAGTCATGTTATGGCTCAAGAAGTGTCATATTGAAGTTCAAATATTCTAATATGTTCAGTGTGCTTACGATTGTTTAGTGTGAGAAGATGATACGCTAGATCTCAAGAGACGATGACTTAGTATTACCACCAAATGTTGAGGATAATTTGATATGAAGTTGAGAGTGATGAAAGGTCGCCCGTGTGCGTTAGAGTTGGAAGATTTGATAGTGTAAGATATGATAAGGCTGTGTGACGGGTTTAAGATAGTCTAGTATCGTCAGTTATTCGTTCTGACTGGTAGTGATTGGGTTTTTAAATTGTGAATACAAAATGTAAGAAAAGGAAGAGAGTGCGATATTATTGTTGAGGATTGATGGGACATATATTTATATATTGATGAGAATGTCGATGGTGATGTATGTGGTTAGTTTAGGAAGATAAGTATTAAGGTAGTGAGTCTACTGGATGAAATGACTTTATTATTTATTGATGGTATTGAAGGGATAAATGGGTTATAGCGACAATAAATCTCTGAGTGGTGGCGGAGTTATGTGTTATAAAACTGATAATTTTAATCACAAAATGGAAGACAATTTTATATTATAACAGAATATTAATTCAGAACACAGAAAGAAGTTTGAATTATTGTATCGAGGTCTTTGAGGAGCTCACCTGGTGTGTGGTAGGAAGTATAGAGTATCGCGGTTGGTCTGCTTTTTCAACTTGTAAAGCGCTTTCGAATGGAGCGACTAATAATGGTTGGCGTTGTCTGCGGAGAAGTCTGGTTTAGTAGGTGAAAATTATTCATGGTGGCTCTAGAGTAGGATAGGCTTTGTAAAATTTGGGTGTAGAGTTGACAGGTATATAAGTATATGTTATCATGATTGTATAGCGATGAAATTGATTGTATGCATAAAAATAAGAATTTAAAACAGAAAAACAATAAAAAAAAAGAAGAAATGTGTGTGAGATGTGATTCTGAGAGTATATTGTGTTATTGTTAAGTGGATGTAAACACATAGACATTTATAAAATGTCGGTATGGTGGGGAGAGAGGTATGGGCTGTATTTAATTTATTCGGAAGTGTTGGATTTACCATGATGAAGAGTATGGGCTGTATTTAATTTACACGTTACCGAGTTATCGTGTTATGTGTACATGTTATTTAAATTGATATTTAAAAATAAAGTCCAATTTTTTAATAAAAATTTTAAAAATTTAAAAAAAATTAGCTAACGTTAAAATGAAACAAATGCTTCAGTTTAAAAGATACAAATGTTTCAGTTTAAAGAAAATTAAATTAAGCTAAATGCTTAAACGAAAACGATGTACAATGTATGACGTCAATGAAATTACGTCATCTACATGATACAACAGGATTTGGTAATGCCATCATGCGTTTGTTATGCTATGTTTTAATTAAGATCAGATGTAATGAATAAGTTAGGAAAATACCAAAGGTTTAGATAACGGTATAAGTTTCTAAAGTTTTAACTTAAATAGAAATATATTTAAAAATATATATATATTTGCCATCAATGACTTTTTTATGCAATAGATGCTGGAATATATATATATGTCTCAAATCATCTGAGCAAGTGATCAGTGGTGGGAGGGGTGGAGCTGCGTTATTGCTTTTCTGTTTTACTGCTTTATGGGTCAATAAATTAATATTTTAAATAACAAATTTGATAATAAAACACATTTTTAATAGACGTTTTAAAATTTAAGGAAAATAATAATTTTAAAAAATTCAAAAATTTAATATGAAACAAATTTTTAATAAAAATTTTAAATTTTCAATAAAATTTTTAAATATTAAAGAAAAAAAATTAGTCAACGTTAAAAAGAAAAATTTTGAAATTGCAAAGTTATAGTTTGAAAAGAAAATATATTAAAATATAAATGTTTCAGTTTAAAAGAAAGTAAATTAAGTTAATGCCTAAACGAAATTATGTATGACGTCATGTACATGATATAGTAGAATTTAATTATACGTACATGTGTGCAATTATTGTTTTTTTTTTTTTTGTGTGGGAATATTTGTACTGGTTAAGTTAAGCAAATGCTAAAGGTTAAGGAAATGGTATAAAAATTATTTAGAACGGAATTTAAGATTTTTTATTATAAGATTAATTAATTATAACAACTGACTTACTTAAAAAATACTTACTTAAAAAATAAATACACAAACTACTAACACAAACACTATTATATAATATAGAGAAAAACTACGGATTAATCACAAAAGTACACGATATAGGATTGATACAGTAATTACACAGTAAAACTGATGAAGAGGCAGTGAGAACAGACCATCCTTGATTATATACTACATCCGTCTACTTACACTGACTTGACCACTCACTCACTAGAACATGGACTCACTTAACCGACTTATACTTAACTAAACTCACTACTACTATATACCATAATAATAATAATTAATAATCAATAATAATACCTCAACTATAATAATAGATTATATAATCATAATAAAATTAATAATAGAATGACATAAAGTCGAATTATTGGAAGCTTTATAATGCTACAAGGTAGCTTTGACAATAACGAAACGCGGAGTCGATCCTTTTAACTAAATATGAAAGCGATTTCATCACTGTCTGGTCACTTCAGTCTTTGAATGACGCATCCCTCGTCTGAGCCCCCGGCTACTTAGGACTAATAGATTTTCAATCAGCTCATGTATATGTGTATCTAGATAATCTCGATGTTTGCTAAGGCTTGCATTAATTTACTCTTCTCGTCTTCTTCTCTCGTCTCTCTCTCTCCTCTCTCCCCGATCCAGGTCTTCCGACGGCACTATCACTCCTCATACACCCCTTATCTCTCTCTCTCGTCAATCTCGTCTCTCTCTCATCTCGTCATCGTCTCGTCTCTCTCTTATTTATTCTTAACAACCTTGGAAAATTTTTCATACGTATCCTTTATTAATTGTCATTCTATTTCCAAATAAAATTTTTCAGTCTGCTGACGATTTAGTAAGATATATAAGATATAAAATGAATAAATTAAATATAAATATTATTTTATATATACCAATAAGGTATATGTTATATTACTTATGTATATGCAGATATATCATCTCTAATATATAATATATATATATATATATATACTATATATATTATAGATATATATATAATATATAGACGTATATATATAATATATTTTATATATATATATATAATATATATATATATATATTATAATATATATATATATATATTATATATAATGTATGACGATTTATATATATATATATATATATATATATATATATATATATTACATATGACCACCACTCAAAGGAAAAACCCTTTTCAATGTGGGGGCATAATAATAATAATAATAATAATAATAATAATAATAATAATAATAATAATAATAATAATAATAATAATAATAATAATAATAATAATAATAATAAAATTATGGGGAAAATCAAACGTCCACAAAACCCAAATCTAACATAAATCTCTGAGGTGACCTCAGACGGAAGAATTAAAGAGAGGAAGATTAAACACAGCAGGAAAAAAGATTTAGACAGAGAGTTGCACAGAAAAAAAGTGGCTGGAAAGGGGAGGCACCACAACGAACAAGTCTGGGGTTTCCAATAGTATTCATGAGAAAGAATGGTATCCATTGTGCAACGAGGGCGACACATTGGTTTTAGAGGAATGCGATAGGTCAACTGCCTCGAGTACCTGCCGTTGTGGTATACCAGCGTCATGTCGCAGATATAGAGGGTCAAGGGAGTTTGAAAATAGGGGACAGTTAATTAATCTTTTAGCCTTAGCCTCAACTCTATCCAAAAGAAGGGCTGAACCGGAGCCCCTCCCCCTAAATAATAACTGGTAAGACCTTTTATATAATAAGAGTAACTGTTCGGAATAAAAAAAATTCCCGCAACTTGAACAGAACTCCCAGCTTTTTTGAGGCTACCTTAGCAACCATTGTTATATAAGGTTTCCAAGATAGTTTATTGTTTATGTTGAGGTCAAGAATGTTTATGTTATTCACAGATGAGCCGGGAGAGCCGTCGAAAAAGCTAGGAAAGTTGGGAGATGTTTTTGAAAGAGGGATTTGAAGAAGTTGAGTTTTTAAAGAGTTCGACTTCACAAGTTTGAAGCTACCCAATCGGGAAATCCCGTACAGATCTGCAAGAATAAAATTGTAAAAATGAAGTCAAGAAGCAATTCTAAAAGCAAAAAAGTTAGATTTGAAATGAATGGCAGAATGGAGAGTTGATTTATTGGCATAAGAATGAATAGAGTTAGATGTGCAGCTGAGAAGATCGTTAATGAAAAGTAAGAATAAAGCTGGAGATAGAACAGAACCTTGCGGAACACCACTGCTAACAGGAAAAAAAAGAAGAGGTCGCTCCATCCACAAGTGCCGATAAGGAACGAACTTAGAGAAAACATGAGAACATAAGTGAACAACAGGAGAAGAGTAGGACCATCCGAAAAGAAAGGGTGCCTTCAGACAGTAAAGCGACAGCATGCATGCCCGGTTCAAAGTTCTCGCATATTATCATGGAGCTCACTCACACTCACATCCCCAATAGATACCCTACGGGGTAGAAGACCTATATATACAAGTGAGAGTGTATGTAGTGAATGAATTTGTCCCAGCGATAGTTGACCCTCTCTGAGAACGTCGGAACCAAACCGAATCATTGGCTGATCAGCAAAGGAGGGAATTTAATGTCCAGACATACTTCATTATAATATATATATCACTAGGAATAGTTAACTCAGACTTATAGTCTATTGTACCATAAGTAGAGAAATGGATAACGCGCGCAAAGTATAAGTGATAGTTTACATAAAAATCATATATACTTACTACTTCTTGCTAGTACGGATACATTTATCCGAAATGACAGAATCATCACTTTCCGATAGCGTGTACGAAGAATATTTATAATAAAGCAATGGCACAGGAACTACGACCGAGTGGACGCCCGTAATAAAGTGGCAATCTAGTGGCGCTTCATGTATATCACTATTATCCCTTACAAAACAACAGTTGGCTAACCTGTATCAACTAAGTGAATCAAAAAAATAAAGCCAATAATAGTCCTGAAACTATCATAGTGATAACTCTCAAGCATAATAGATCCTATCAATATTGTTCCAAATCACATAGATATAAGGACCATAAGAATACACTGATTCAAAAAGAACAGTAAAATGTAGATTATAATAATAATAATTCTATATAAAAATATATGATGAAAATAATACCAATGATTTATACCATTTTCAGAGAATGGATATAAATTGAGCAATATACAAATTCCTTCAAGCTCTAATAAAACAGTCAACTAAAGATACTAGATTTAGCATGAAATTATTATATATTTTTGTTCAATAACCAATTCTTATCATTAATGTGATTCACACCTGAATTCAACCCCACATCCTTTTCTTAAGAGACGTTAAGCGCTAACATAATATATCCTTAACTATTGCGTATAACTAAAGAATTATCAATATTATATAAAGTATAATATTTCATTCATATAATTCATTATCTCGTGATGCAACGATAGCGTACTATAAACGATTCATCAAACCCTATCTGATTGGAATAATGATTGTGATTATATATTGTGAAGTAAACCTCCCATTATCTGCCAGTATATCACTCCCGTAACGGGTGTCGATTATCACTAAACTTCTTTCCTAGTCCAAACATAATCATACCCGATATATTGCAATAATTACCATTGCCCCTCAAAAGTTATCACTATTTAATACCAGTAAATTACATTTAACATATCTCTTAAAAATAGTATAATAATAGATATCTACATATTCTTATATGTTACCATTAATGGAAAAGAAGATTTGCATTTTTAAATCAAGAAATAAGAATTAAACCACAAAATCTCAAATTTTTTCGTAATAATTTTAAGTTAGCAACTCTTTATCCTTATTAAAGGTTCAAACTTTCATATCTCTGATAGTACTGAAGTACTTCTCCGCTCTCACCTTTCATTATAAACCAAACATTTCATTTTACATAAAATCCCAACTAAATTAGCATATATAATACTCTCATTAGATATGAACAGTATATAATATAATAATACTATAACAACTGCATATATTATCAAAGTATATATATATATATAAGTAGATATAATATATATAATAATAGAGTAATATGTTATAATAATATATATATGATATATATATAGAGTAGTATATATAGTATTCTGCTTTTGCCCCTAACCAACTAACTGTTATTTCACCAAATCTCATCACTCACTCAATTTTTGTCGATTTTGACACTTTAGCCCAATCTATAGATAATCATAGTACAAACATATGAATATAGATATATAATAGTATAATAATAATAATAATATAATATATTAAGAGTAGGGGGTAATACTAAGTGAGTAGTGAGATATAGTAATACTATAGTATCTAACCTAGAAATATGACTAAAATATATAGTAAATATAACATATTACATAGGAAAGTATATATCGAGCAATAGACTATAATAATGGTGTAAAGGTTAATCCAAAAGAATGTAACTATAGTAGCCTATAATATAGTATAATAAAGGTAAATACTTAATATATGTACAGAGAAAGGTACAGACGTTATGAAGAAGAAGACCGTAAAGGGTATACCTCACTAAATATAATAATAATAAATACCCATTAAAATACGTAATATATTTAAATCATACGACTACTATAACACATACTACAACATTAATAAGATATATAGAGTATAATTATATAGTATATATATAGCATATAACATATATATATATTATAGATAATAGATATATAGTAATATAGATATATAGATATAGTATATGATAGTAGAATATAGAATAAAAGTATATATGTATAGAAGTAATAAATAATATAATTATATATATATAATAGTAAGTATAGTATATAGTAATATATATAATAATTATAACTCTAATATCACATATCGCTCATCAATATACTTTTCTAGTCTATTATCTATCCTATAGAGAAAATTACCTATATTAGAATTCCCCTCTATAATATTCTATCCTATAACTTTTACTAAATAATAAAGAATATGAGAGAAGAGGAGATAAGATGGAAGAACAGAAGAGAGAGATAAAGGAGAAGAAGAGAGAGAAGAGAAAAGAGAAAGATAAATGAGGGGAAGTGGAGCAAGCGGCAGACGGGAGAGGAGGTAGGGAGCAAAGACGGAAAGGAGTGCACGAAATACAGAAAAGTATGAAGCACAAAAAAAATAGCTGATCCAATACCTCGAAAGAGAACAGCCGCAATGCTGTTCTCTTGAAGGTATTATCCCGGTTGACCATACAGAGTAGAGCACCAGGAAGCGCAAGGAGAAATATGGGAATTAATGGAAGCTGCGAGAGGGCGCAGGGGTAAGAGGAAAGCGAAGCAGCCGACGGCCACGGAGCCCATAAAACCCAAAGCCAAAAAAAGGCCAACGTAGACAAGAAAGAGAGAGGCAGACGGGCTCCACGCTCGAACAATAACGAGAAAACGGGCGCCAAGGCGGCAACGGAGCACGGCAGAGAATAAATAGAGAGAAAAAAAGAAAGGATAAAGAGAGAGATAGAGAAAGAATAAAAATAAGAAAAAAGGGAAAATGGATAAGAAAATTATTGCCTTGAGTTATTATTATATATATATATAATATATTATATATATAATATATTATTGAAATATGAGGGGCAAAGAGAAAGACCGGAGTTATGTGTTTAATACTGGTGATTATTTCGTCATCAGAATAAAACGCGAATAACTAATATTTTAGGGTAAATATTTTGCCGTTTAAAATCTAAACATAGAAAAACATTCTAAAAACATAACAAAGTCTAATTAAAAATAAACAAAATAATCAAAACCTCAAAAATGAAAAAAAAAGAAAATAAAAAAAAGAAGAGAGTTCTCTCTTCGAACTGATGGCCATTAAGGCATGCCGGGAAGATGGTCTTGAAGTAGGTGACCAGGAAGATCACAAAGCAAGAGAATAAAGCAACTCCCGGAACCTAACCCGCTCCCATAAAATAAACCATCCAAAGCACTATGGCGCACAAAAATCGCGTAAAAAAAAGCGAAAAATGTACCAGCACCCACAACTTAATGAGGAAAAAAAAAGCCAAAGAATACCCACAGGAACGTAAAAATAAACGAGCATCGATAAATCGGAATGACCAAATACGACAAAGACGAAAGAAAAGGACGAGTAATTAATGGAATGCACACCTATTTATAATTGAGTTCTAGAATACAAGAATTTATAAGGCAGCCACGACGAAACAAAAACTACTACTAAAAACAACTACACCAAACAACACAAACAAACAACCATACAACATAAAACCATCAACAAAAAAAACAAAAAAAAAAAAAAAAAATAAAAAAAAAAAAAAAAATAAAAAAAAATAAAAAATAAAAAAAAAAAAAAAAAAAAAAAAAAAAAAAAAATAAAAAAAAAAAAAAAAAAAAAAAAAATAAAAAAAAAAAAAAAAAAAAAAAAAAAAAAAATAAAAAAAAAAATGTATATATATATATATATATATATATATATATATATATATATATATATATATATATATATATATATATATATATATATATATATATAGCTGTTAAAGATGCATAATAATTTGTAAAATATAAGATGTTTGCATAATAATCGCAATTAGAATTATTATGCAATATTTAACATCTTACAATATAAAAAACGAGGGATAGGGCTGGACTGGACACCTGGTGATGTCCCCCCCTTGGGAAACATAAAGGGGGGGGGAAGGGGGGGGGGGCTTCGGTTCATTTAAAACTATTCCTTGAACCCAACTTTTTTGGTTGGAGGATAGGCTTCAGTCGTAAAGCATGGCATATTGTCCTCATTTCGCAACAGCGGTGGTTCAATACCAGAGAAGGAGATAATTCTTTATATTATATATATGAAAATAATATGTATCTCTAAATCTTTCTGTAATTTTTTAAATATATATATATATTATATATATAATATATATTATATATTAATATATATTATATATATGGAACTTTTGGATAGAGAACTTTTGATTAAAATTTTAAACTCCCAAGGTCAGTAAATGAATTTTCCTCAGCATAAGTTCTGAAATCGATACATCAGAATTCAGCATAACATTAATCAAAAGTGACAATCTTTAAAAAGTGTACAATTTTAAAAAGAGCAACAAGATTTACTTTTCTAACCTTCAGTCCCAGTGCTATCAAAAACTCTAAGTTCTAGCATTGGAAATCTGCTCAACAAGCCTGAAACCTAGAAACGTGATTTTCTTGAGAATTTTAGGAGAAAGGATTTAGAGACGAGGTGAAAGATATTAGACTCCCTGACAGAGTAAAAAACTTTCCTGTCAAAAATGGTGATGAAGCGACAGATTGAATGTCATTAAAGAAAAGAAGAAGATTTGGGGATAGGGCAGAGCACTTAGGAACATTTTATTGATAGACTTAAAAGATGACCAAAAAAATAAATCAGAGAGGAGGTTACAAAGAAAAGGATAGAAACTGAAAAATGAAGCTTTGATGTCTAAACTTTGTGCTAAACTCCATCAAAAACTTTCAATATGTCCACAACTATAGGAAAGATTCACCGGAATGCAGAAGAGTACTGGACAATGGACTAGAAAGAGGAGATATAAGATCACCAGTCAAGAGATCTTTGCGAAAGCCATGTCAAAAATCAGAGAAAATTTAAGAAACTTAAAACCTTTCCGAAAATTACTACAAAAGATAATCTTGAGAGTTTAGAAATACAGATGTTAAAACAATAGGATGATGGCTAGTGAGTTGAAATGGATCTCATTTTTCGAAACATTTTAAACGAGCGTAGACTCCAACAAGAAGGAAAGTTTGAAGTAGGTAGACGAGACGAAAAAAGTTTATCAAAGAAAGGTGCAAGCTCTTGTGAGGTGGAATGACTCTGCCATCCAATATATATATATATATATATATATATATATATATATATATATATATATATATATATATATATATTATATATATATATATAATATATATATATATTATTATAATATATATAATATATAATAATTATATATAGTATATATTATTTATATATATTATAAATATATATATATATATACTATATATATATATATATATATATATATATAAATATATTAATATAATATATATATATATATATAATTGATTATATATATTATAAATAGTAAATATATAATATAATATATAAATATAATTATATATAATACTATTATATATAATAATTATATAATTGTCTAAAAAATGTTTTTAAAGGAAGTCCAAAACCAAATTGTTTATTAATTATATATATTATTATTATATATTAATTAAATATTATAAATATATTATATATTATTATTATTATTATTATTAATTATTATTATTATTTAATTTAATTATTATTTAATAATATTTATTATATATTATATTTATTATTATTTATAAATTATTATTATTATATTATTATTATATTATTAATTATTTATATATTAATATATATTATTTATTGTTAATTTAATTATTATTTATTATTATACCTCATATTATTGCTTAGAGGATAATAACGTAATAATCTCCAATAGATTATTCACCTAACCCCATCCTAAGTAGATGTCATGCCAATCATTCCAGTTATAAGGATAGGTGTGGTAAATAAGGTGGAATAAAGTTATATTTTAGTTATATAGTGATAGGCTATTGACCTCTGATCTCTTCTCTGAAAACCTATGTTTAATTATTCGCTCGTCTTATAACAATATTTGGTACAAAAGTATGTTGTGTGATTAGTGCGATAAAATCGCTTCCCGTGCACTCTAAAGATAAAGACGTGCTCCTGATACACACCTGAGTACGCACTCTTGTGTGTGGAATGAATCTATGCCACCTACCAATATATATAGCCTTTTAGCGAAATGTAGATGTAGACAACTTAACCAAATTATATATACTATATAAACAGTAATAAAGTTTAACTAACTGTCCTCGATTCTTACTTATCGAAAATAGGCTTCATTTTTCATACTTGTAATAACCCCATAGAATACATTTAAAAATACAAAACTTATAAAATTCCATAGAAATAATATATTACATATTATTAGCCTCATTGACTATAAAATATATTATTATAAGAGAATTATTATAAAAAAATAAGTTTATAATAAGGAATATATATTAATTACTGTATAAAAATGTTGGGGTGGATAAGTAAGAGATGCACATATATAGGGATAGTTATGAGAATTATAAGTATAATATTACACTCTTTATCTTGTAAGTAATATGTAAAACTCGTTATTTTATCTAGCATTAATTTGGTTATATAGCTCTATATGTATACTTTAAGTTTTTTGACATATCACTCAATATTTTTGAATTTTGGAGTATTTAAAACTTATTAGCATTATATTTATATATATATAATATAGATAATAATATATATAATAAAGTGTATATATAATAAGTAATTATTATAATACATTAAATAAACAATTATATATTATTATTTTTAATATATATATAGTGAGTATTATTTAATCTATGATATTATTTAGTGAATATGTAGCATCACTTAAATCTTGCGCCTTAAGTATTATATTTATTTCTCACTCAAATATCTTATATATTACTATCTTATACATAAATATTATACTTAATAAATATATAGTCTATTTATATGTGTTTGATCAGGTATTATATTTTAAATATTATAATAAAATATAGATCATGATAATCATGGGTGAGTACCTCTATAAGGACTATATTTAATTAGATGATTGTATCGCATCATAAAGGTGAGTAGTAATATCACTAATATAATATATATGGTAATTAGCTTGAATTATAGTTTATGGGTTAGTATCCGTATATAATTAATAAGTGATGTATTGATATTATAAATATATGAATACAAGTGTACTATATAATAAAAAATACTCATTATGCCTGTTATAGTTATTATATAATATAACTAAAGATTGATATATAATTTAATATATTAATATGTGAGTATAAAATTTTAATAAATAATATAAATAATTATTGATATATAATATATATATCTAGTTATTTTTGAATACAAATACTTATACTAGTGTATAGTTACTCAAAATTGCTTAATATATATTAAATTACTAATCAATAGATATGAATGTACTTTTTCACTTATTATATAAATACAGTCATAAGTACAAGTAATGATTAATATAATAAACTATTTATTATATAACTCATCTATTATATTTAATTACTCATTGATATAAATATATTACAAATAAGTATTAGATATATGAAACTATAGATATATATATATGATAGATATAATAATATTATATATAATAAATATAATATAATATAATAATATTAATAATAATTATATATAATATATTATTATATATATATTATATATTATATATATAATATATATATATAATATAAATATATAATATATATATATATAATATATATAATTTATATATATATATAAATATAAATAGTAAATAAATATACATTAATTATATATATATTATAAATAATAAATATTAATTAATAATAATAATATATAAGATAATATATATATAAATATAATAATAATAGATATTATCTTATAAATATATTTAAAGAATAGTCTGTATATTAATGTCCAATTATATCAGAGTATTCGTATTATTTTGTTATAAATAGTTAAAAAATTCAATGCAATAAAACGCTAAGTCAGTATAGTGAAACAATTAAATGAGCAAAAAATAGTTATATATAGTGCCCATAGTTATATAGGATATATATACATATACTATATCACTAATTATATAGGAGGTGATAATACTAATATATACATAAAATATAAAAGGTATATTACATAAAAACATAATGATTTAATCAGATTGGCACGAGTTAAATTGTAGTTGGAAAATCGAAGATATAAATGTATAATAATATAATAAAACCACATACTTATGAAGTATAAAATAAGATAAAGTTATCATGAAGATACTCAAGAGGATAATTAATATGCCCTAAAAAAAGAAAACGGAATTATTACATCACGGTGAACAAACAGATTAGACCAAGTCCTCTATTAAGACATGCATAATCATATCACCATCACGTTATAAGTTAAATAAAAGTATATCAGATACTAACCTTATACCTAATATAAGGTAGTATGTATAATATATATTAACAATATATTATAACGAGAATATCAACTTATATAAATAATTAAGAAATTAACAATAATAATGAATAAACTATAGTATATTAACGATAATAATAGTGGAAATAGAAGTGAGAACATACTCAGCTATATGAGATAACTAAGGCCGAAAGAGATAATGTATGATACGGATAAAACACCATAAATAATAAAGTAATGATTATATCAAAATGAATATTGGATATAGATATATTAAATATACAAGGTATAAGTAAGCTAAATAAGCCTCCCATAAAAAATAATAATAATAATTAAAAGGTAGTATTTTATATTAAACAAAATATATATATAAATATAATAATAATACAATATTACTGTGCACATAAAAGATATACCATATAAACAATAATATCATTATATACTCATTATTTATTCAGAGAGTGATTGTCGGACAGCGGATCTCTCTCGAGATTATCTCGGACCTACCTTGCATTGGCCGTGGTGTAAGTATACAGCGGTCATCGTTTCGTTGGAAAGATTCCACGGTTCGCGGACCGCGAGTTAGACCATCATGTCTCCGGACTGTATCTCCGGCTCTGAGACCTTATATTTCTTTAAGGTAGTATGAAGTGGAACCTATAAATTAGATTCAATAAAATCAGTAATGAGTTATTAATATACAAAATAGTGTATGAATTCATGTGTAAAGTAATAACTTCGAAGGATCTTACATAGAAATCAAGTATTAGATTAGAAGAACTGATTCAAAAACAAGCTCTGTGTAAATAAAAATTCTCTTAATTTTATATATTTTTAGATTAGAGTGTAGTGATAATAATTAACTTAACGAAAAAACGTCAGAGTAGAACTAAATAATAATAATAAAGAATATAATATATTAAATAATATAATTATGTAACATGAATCCAGAGGCATATCGACACACATTTTACTAACTGACTACATTAAATTATTGAATAAAAAAAAGCAGACTTAATAGAAGAGCGCGCGACTATGTGATGTGATCCAAATAAACTACCACATATCAAAATGAGCGTTTCTGATAATCTTAAGTGTGCTCTTTATAATAATTTCATGCCTCAATACAGAATTTAGGTAAACTAGACTATTTAGGAATAAAGAACTCTATTTAACACTGATAAGCTATATTTTCCAAAACTAACTCTATACTCATATAACTGACCAGAAAATGTTGAACTATTAAATAATTTATGTTAGTTTTGATAACAGAATCATATATATATATCCTTAATCGTTAAATTATATAAACAGTCATTGTGGAGAGATTATAAAAACATTTAAATTAACAATTATTTGCATTTTATAGCAAATTCCTTCATGAGAAACTGCGTGGATATGAAGAACTTCGTAGTCATTTAATGATCCAATACATTTTAAATTACCAATCAGAACCTATAAACATTATGTAATAATTTCTTGCTTTGTATCAAAAAGTATCATTACTGCTCTTATGAGCCATCACAAATTTTATGTTGGATTTACATAGAAATGAAATAGAGATATCATATAGAGTTTAATTTAGTTATTGTAGTGATCATTAGAAACTGATAATAGCAACGTGTAAACAGATATTCGTGCTTTATTTAAATAGGTACACAAAAACGTTCTCTAGTCACAACAGGATACTTTAAAAGTTCTATCTATTCATAATAGTCATCTTACCCGCAATCCATTCAATTTCTCTTATGTGAAAATAAACATATTTTTGCCATAGACTTAAACTCGCTAGCAGATATAACAAAGATTAATTGTGCGTACATACAATCATCACTCGCACATCTTTAGTTAACTCTCATCACATATGGTTGTTAGCAAGGATTCTAATTATATCGCGCAATTAGCTTTTTACATTATAAATAAGTAGGATTATTAATGCACTTATTAAAACCCATGGTATTCTAGGACAAGATGTAATTTAAACTTACGAATTGAAGAAAGCAACGAGATGATAAGTGTAATATGCAATTTATTTAAGCTCTCATGATCCTTATGTCAGAGATATAAGGGTTTCATTGAGAATGTACGATTTTAGAATGGTATTTTGCAAGAAGAGTTAGTGGGCTATAGGAACAATAGTATTTGGAATTTTCTCTTTTAAAATGTAACTTAGTTGTAGCAATTGTTATAATAACGTTAAAACATTGATGGAGCCTACAATTTATTCATCGTTGTAAGAATAATAAATAGAGTGAACTTATAATCATTTAATGTGTGAATATATGTTGGAAAATATAGGCAAATAATTTATGGAGATTAACTATTGCTGTAAGGAGTGAATAAAAATGCACATCGATTTATAAACACCTGGTACGCTCTCATTAACCTTTTGTTATGTGTTGGTTGCGATGATCTGTTTAGAACCAATTTTGATAAGCAAATAATATTTTTACTGTCCTTCTTATTACTACATCCCAGCTCGTTAAAACGTATTAATCTCCTTGACTCTTATGCCTAGTAATATATATTTTCTTGCAGGGGTGAATTTAAGAAAACACACATAAAACAAAATAAGCTGATTTTGTAATGTTCCCACTTCTTACTCTATTTTGAAAATCTTTATCAATCAAATGCCCTGACATACTTATAAGAGTTTTCATTGGGTTATTATGCGAGTCAACTCACATTAAATATTGAAATGACTTTAATGATATTTGCGTTATGAATCTCTCTCTTGCCAGACTGGGAATTTGTTATTTGTTATTACCCTTTTATATATTTTTTGGGGTTAAATATCTTTCTAGAAAAGAACTTCAAGATGGTATATTATATTGTGGACATACGTGATTTAATTAATCTCTTACATCCAATGTCTTCTACAAAAAAAGAAAAATGGCCTAGTATTGTACCCAACAAGCAATCGTTTCCCCAATTGTGAAATGAATTTCTTTGCTATATATAGTCGTGATCAAGTTAATGTCCCAAATCTTGTGTTTCTCACAGTTATGATAGTGAAAACGAGTTGTATAGAGCTGAAGAAATCTTTTTTAACTAGAGGTAGAAAGTGTAATGTGGATATGAGTGTTGTGAGAAAAGGAAATGGACAATGGCTAATCAATCATCTGCTTATGTCCGTGGATATATGACATTGTTTTTCTCATATATTTCCGGCGCACTTTATGCCACCCTATCAAGAATATCTAGGAATAACTTTGTGTTGTATCTATCAAGTAGTGATGTTTACTATGTTTCTGATCTTTCAAGATGATCCAGTAAAGGCGTTAGATGTCTATAATTGTTTTGAAACCTTTCTTAAACATATAATAGAGGTATAATATGACCGTCATTGAATAGTCAAGTTAGTCATTCCGAAGTAGGCACAAAGACACTCAGCATTTACTTATTATCGCTTACTTAATCTTAAAGTAATCCCACACTAGAGGAAGTTAGAAAATGCATCTTTCTTAATATTATTTAGATAAAAATACTAAGAATAAATTAAAAGAGAAATAAACGTCAGGGATAATATAACTAACAAATTTTAGAGAATGAAAGTCTCAGATAGGAGAAGTATTATATATATATTTTATAATATATACTATATATGAGGTATGATAAAATATTGAAATAAGTAAATGGATATAATATCTATAAAGACCATATGACTGATAATTATATATAGGTAGATATAGGAGTAGATCATGAGTAGAATATATATAGTAATATATATAAGTATATTACACCTAAATAGTTTTAAAACATGTGATAATATAAATAATATATTAATGGAAAGCCTCTGCAAGTGATAAGATAAAAAATGAGAGTTATGGATGAGATAAAAAAAATTTGTAATATTTTCATCTGCATTGGACTGCTTTATGGGAATAAATAGTGAATATGTAGATATTATAAAGCATCATTTGAGACACTGGGAATCGTTTCTCCAAAGATCACCAAATGTGTTTGCGAAATGAATCTATACATCATTATCCATCAGGTTAAATAAATAACACAGTGCTAGTTATTAAATAAAGCACTGTACATTATTACACACTTTAATTACGGATAACACCAAACTTTCAAAGCTAACCAATATATAGTACAACAACTGAGCGAATACTCATAAGTCCTTTTGGGCTCACCCTGTCTTATTATTTTCAATACAAAAAAAAGCAGTGGTGCAAAGCTTCTTTATGTTTTGAAAGATAACAGATTTGAGAAAATGAACTAGTAAAAAGCGCCAAATTGTTGATGCAAAATATCACTAAAAAAATTCATTATAAACCTTTAATAAAAATAATAATATTGTCTTTTTATGCATATTTTTGCACTTTATTTTACAATTAATAGCAAATGTCAATACGTTTTCAAACAAATCAGCATATTGGCCAAAACAGCCAATGAGCATCAGAATTTTTTGCAAATCCAGCAAGCGTTTCATCTTCATAACCCATGTGAATCGTCGGCGCAATCCCTAGTTGCGCCCTCTGATACTTAAGTGCCAAGCAATAATATTAACGGAAATATTAATACCTATTCCTTTTAAAAATGCGATTTAAGTTTAGAATCATTGCGAAATTAATTTTTAAATAACTTTTTTTTATTATCGTCATTAAAGTTTCACACCTCACGGGTTTAGCCCTATTCTTTATATGAGAATTGGTAAACTTGTGCTGTAATGGTAAGTTTAAACTAACTCTTGAGGATCCGGGAGAACGAGGAGGAGAGAAGGCTGCATGGACAAATTGCAATGTTTAGAAGGAATCACAATCCTTCATAGTTATATATATATTATAATATAAATATATATATTATATATATATATATATATATAGTATTAATATACGGTAAAGATATAATAGTAAGTAAGCTCTCAATATATAAGTATTAATATATATATTATATTTATAGGTCTATTTTGGATAGTATAATATAATAATATATAGGTAAAGAATTTACTTAACGCCCACACGGAACGGGAGCTCGGATCAAAAAAAATTTTTTCACAGGTTGGCTTCTATGATACATTAATAGACGTTTTAGGGAGGGTCGAAATTGAAAAAAAAAAAAAAAAAAAAAAAAATAAAAAAATATCTCGAAGTGTTAGAAATGCAATAGCCAAGGCTACGGCGAATACATTTTTGGAATCCTTGGTAAAATTTTAGTAAGGAAAATGTAATTAAATATTAATACCCCAAGGGTATACCGCACCGATGGTAGGAAAGTCGGGGTCTCTTCGGCCTTCCGGGGGAACTACGGGGTAGGGACTATTTCCCCCCCTCCGGGAGGCTCCGGAACCCCGCTCTTTGGTATTTGCGTGTCGCGGTGGTTTCCTCCGCCCTCTCCCCTACGGGGTATGGAAAAACGTCCCCCCCTGGTTTCCCCGTCGGCTCGAGCCCTACATTTGCCGTGTTAATACCTTTTCAAACTAATATATATAATTTCCCCCAGAACAGGTAAAAAAAAAAAAAAATAAAAAAAAAAAAATAAATAAAAAATTTCATTTTCGGACCCTAGAACATCTATTTATGTATCATAGATGCACTGTGAAAATTTTTTTTTGATCCGAGCTCCAGTTCCGTGTGGGCGTATAAGCTTTAAAATCCATATATATTATATATATATATATATTATATATATATATATATATATAATATATAGATTATTATTATATATATATATAATATAATATATATATATATTATATAATATATATTATATATAGAAGGTAAAGTAATAAATGGAAAATTTTCTCCAATTCTCCGGCCGGAGGAAACTCCCGGGCCTCTCTAATATTGATTCTAGGTATAGCGATAAGGATCAGCCTTTGAGAAATGAAATAGTATATACCTTGAGGAGACGTTCAAAAGAAAAAAGAGGAAATTTAAAAGAGAAATAGTCTTATGAAAGGGAAAATCAATTTAAAGAGGCTTTAAACAGGACGGAAGGCTGAATTAAGAATTTTATGCATCTTCCGGCCTCCACGGCGTCTACCGGCCTCCGGCCAAATTACTCTCCGGTGTCAATCACTAATATATATATTATATGAATATTAATGTATTAATATATATAAATTAGATATTATATATATATATATAATATAATATATATATTATATGTATATAATTAAGTAAGAAGGAATAGGTGCTATATAATACTAAGATCTATAGATTAATATATATATAGATTAATTTATATAGAGGGTTATTATATATATATATATATTATATAAATATGATAAATGAGCATAATGTATATGTATATGTAAATAGCTAAAATAAGTATTATATATATGAGCAATATATTAAATAATATTAATATATAGTTAAAATATAAAATAATATTATTATTAAATATATAATAAAATATTATTTATATATATATATATATATATATATATATATATATATATATATAAATAAGGATTCAATAAAGTTATATATATTAACAATAATATCAATTAATAATATATATATTTGTCGACTAAAATTTGATTTTAAAGTGAGGAAGTCAAAAACAAACTCTATGTTTATTTTTAAATGTAAATTATTAAGTGATTAATTATTAGTGTGATTGATTAGATTATGTTAGTTATATTTTTTAATTATATATTTATTATTAATTATTATTATTATAATATTATTATTATTATATTATTAATTATTAATTGACAAAATTGAGTTTTTTATGTGATTATATATTTTAATGTTATAATAATATTATTTATTATTATTATATATTTTTTACTCTTATTAAATATTAATATTTAATATATTGTGAAATATTGTGGTCAGTAGTACATAGTAGATATATTATCATTATCATTATTCATTATTCATCTCATTATATTTAATAATATGATTCTGATATGAATGATATATATTCAAATAAATTACCGTATACATTATAATTGATAATGATAAAATTAGATTAATTAATAATTTATTATTAATTATTATCTTATTATTATTATTATTTATTATGTATTATTATTTATTATTAATATGTAATTATTATTAATATATAACATTAATTATTATTATTATTAATATATATTATTAAGTCAAGCGATAGATAGGGTGTACTAGTAGTAGAAGAATAGTAGTAGTAAGCTATAATATAGTAATAGTAATGTAGTTTGTGAGAGTAGTTCGAAAGTTAAGTAGTAGTAGTTGAGTAGATAAAGTTAGTAGTGAGTAGTTAGTAGTTATGTGTGAGTAGTAGTAAGGTAGTAGTATAGTTACTTTACTCGCTTTCGAATCGAGCTGTGGACTGAGACATGTTTATGTTCTTGTATATTTAGACAATTAACGAGGAGTAATAGAGCCTAGTCACGTGTCAAAGAAAATTTCAACCATATTAATAAGCAGCTAATCAAAATCGCTTATTTCAATCAATTAAAACGTAAAATTTTAAAATGTAAAGATATTTGGTCATTCAAAAAAAAATTTTAGAAATTTTTACCATAATACGAATCAAAGATGCCTCGTTTATTTTAAAGTTCATGTTAGGGTAAATATCTTTGTGATTATCTTTTTTTCTCATTAGTTCGTTGGGAAATGACATTAGTATTAAATTCCAATGGTAAGCAAAAAAATCGTGAACTTTTAAATTTTTTAAATATTTTAAAAGAAAGCCAAAATAATTATATAAATCATTTGTAGGAACGGCTCGTATAACAAGTAATTTGGTGGGAAATATTTATTTATAGTAAGGAAGGGAGAAAAGAGGAACTGGTGATGAAGTACCCGAAACGACAATGTACACCGCATTCATGCACCAACAGAATTAGTCCTGAATGAATAAGTTTAGGTATGGCTCTCGAATAGTGATATTCTAACTGTCCCAAACCCCCTATTCAGCCAATAATTTCACACTCTCTTTCGTTCGTTAATAATAGGATTCTGAATTTAGTGATTCAAGTAATATGCGATCTATTACAGATTGGTGAAGAGTATGGACTCTATTAAAGATTTTATTTTTTTATTTTTATTTTTTTTTTATTATTAGAGTTCTGTAGAAGTGAATTATTTATTTATGTTGTTTATACTTTGTTGTCATTAGAAGAGAAGTGCTTTATTGTAATAATGATAAAATGTTGGGAAGAGAGTGTGTTTTTTAATACAATGTTAGAATATTTAAAAAGCAATATTTTACCCACTAATTAATTTAGCATATTTTCGCACACGCTTATTTCCTGATGAACCAGAATATAAAATAATAATACCGTAATACTTAGAAACTATAATTATTACAGGTCGGCGCTTAGTCTGAATAATTTGCCCACGTTATATTGAGTATAATAGTCATATAGGCATAATAATATATAAAATAATAAGTTATATATAATTATAGTATATATATACTATTTATATATATATATATTATATTACTATATATATATATATAATTGATAGATCTAATAAACTACGCATATCTCCTAAAGGAGATGAATTGCTAAAATAAGATAGATTATACAATTTTCAAATACCACCAAAGGGATAAGGCACAGGTAAGTCAGTATAAGAGCGGGTATTATAATATATTATATATTATATATATATATATATATATATATTGACGTGCTCAGTTGACCCGAAATATTGAAAGTAAACGAAAGTTTTAATAACGATATATCTGTTCCGAATGAGTGGAGCAAGTATTGCTCTATATTTTATTGGCTCTAGTATGGCATTTTTTTGGCATCTTTGGCATTTTGAGCTCAAGTGGAGAGCGATCAGGGATTGGCAACTTAAGCATCTTTCCCCTCTTAAAATAAGATGCCAAATAAGAAGCTTCATTTTCCCCTTATTTCTCCTTAGGCGCTTCATTAGAGCTGACTCATCAAATTTAATTTTATGGTCATTCAGAGGCTCTCTCTCCAGGCCTAATTGAGGCTTTCTTGCTATGGACTTTTAGTTCCCTCTTTCGAGTCAAGGATGAGACAATGTCACTTTTTTTACTTCCTATTTTTATGTATTCTTCGATGCAATACTTTCAGTAACTTTTGATGCACATAAAAATACTCATGCAACGTACTAAGACCGCAAACATATACTACACATACACCTACACACACACACACACACACACACACACACACACACACACACATATATATATTATATATATAATATATATATAAAATATATATATATATAATATATATATATATATATATATATATATATATATATATTAATAATATATACTATATATATAATATATATATATATACTATATAATATATATATATATATATATATATATATATATATATATAAATATTATATACTAATTTATATTATATATAGGAGATAAATACTTTAATTATATAAATGAGGTAGTGGTTTATTACTTTTATACGTTAGTTAAATTTTTAATTTATCTTTCTTGTTATTTATTTTAAAAGAATAAATATCCTTAATATAATATATTTGGTAATATATATTATATATATGTATTAGTATATATCATAGTATATAATATATATATATATATATATATATATATACTTATATATATATTATATACTATATATATTAATATATATATATATGTGTGTGTGTGTGTGTGTGTGTGTGTATGTGTGTGTGTGTTTAGGTGTGTGTGCGTTTTTTTTTTTTAGTGAAACTTCAGAAAAACTACCATTACTTTAGCTGCATTTTCTCTGCTTTTTGATTTGTATGAATGAATCCGAATTGGGGAATAAGTTCCTTCTTCTGGGTAACCTGTGTCAAACCAGTTTATTAGTTTAAATGTAGAAAGAAGCCAAATTTCTATGATCTTAAACAGGAGACATTATCTGCAGAGCTTCTTCTGGCGCTAGCGGGCTAAACGATGAGCACGACACATAAATATGATTAACGTTCATAACATAAAAGATGGCAAAAAGATTTTTAATTTTGTTTTATTTTATTTTTTTTTGTTATATATATTACTCAAAATATATTATTTTAAACCAAAAGAAATATTCCGTCCTAAAATTTAACTAATAAGAAAAAAATTTTTTAAACCGTTTAATGGAATAAATGCTTCATTTTGTGCGTGTGCGTGTGCGTTTGTGTGTGTGCTTGTAGGTGTGTATGTGTAGGTGTGTGTGTATATGTGTATATGTAGGTTTGTGTGTGTCTCAGTGTTAGTGCTCATGCCGTGTGAGAAACGCTCTTTTACAAATATATGATAGGTACGTGTAAAATAAATTTCAATTCTTTGATATTTTCTGTCCCACTCAATTTCAAAATGGCGGTTGAAGATCTTCCTCGAAATCTTGATTTGAATATTTCTTTTTATTACTGAACATGAATATTGTCATCTTCATTTGCCTTTCATATTCGTGACTGCGACTTTAATGAATATAAATTATCTTCAAAGAAATTTGAAAAGCATTCACTTGAACAAAATGTAATGTCTAGTATAGCGTCTGAAATTTTACCTTATTCATATATTGTTACGGTGGTGCCTCTCTTCTTTTCTATTTCTTTTTCATTTTTTTTTTTATATTTTATTCATTTTTCATCTTTATCTTTGTTTATGTTTACTCTTTCATTTTCAGTTCTATTTTCAGTCGGGTTTATTTTTATTTTTCAATTTCAGTTATAACTTATTTTTTATTTATGTTTTATGAAACTTTTAATTTACTTCCTTATTTTTGAATTATTATTATTAAGCTTTTATTTATTTTTGATTTAAAAAAAAAAATTACACTTGCTTTACAAGACAAAATTTGCTTAACATTTATTTTCTGACGGATTCGCTTATCCGTTTCTGTTTATAATAACACAAAAAAAAAACGCTGTATGAGAATATTATGGCGATGCTGAATTGCACAGCAGAAAAGAACGGGAGGTGTTGAGCGCATCTTTGAGTGTATTACTGCTACCCCACCTTAAGCACTCTATACAGTATGTCTAAATTCACTTAGAGAATAAAAAGTATAGTCAATGCCATAATGCGGACAATAAGGAGAAAGGAAAAAGGTGTAAAGCAAAGAGGAAACCATCCAAGACGAGATATTCTATCACGGTGAACGCTTCAGAAGATAATAAGCATCACAAAATTCTACATAACGAAGGTATTGATTAGCACACCAAAAAAAAATAAAGCAACGTTTTAAACAAATTGCGTGCAGTAAAATAGATTTCAAACATAATAAAAAATTAGGATTAGAAAAAAATGGGTAAAAAAAAGGAAAAAAAAAAGTTAGGTTTCTTATTTTCCAAATTTTGTTTAAAAGAAATCAATATTCTTCATAGACCATTTGAGCGTTTAATCAGCTTAAGAAAGAAAAGACTAATGGGAGAAAGATTTTTTTTACTTAATATTCATAAAATATCTGCAAAAGAGTGGACACTTCTTTAATTTAGAGTCAAGCCCTTTATACATGATTAATAAAAAAAGTATATTATGAAATATTGCTTCCGAAAGAAACAAGCTTTGATCGATATAAATTCATTCATACTTTTATTACACTTCGATATAATAATTTGATAGGAAATAATGTATATAATATATAGTATATATATATAGATATATCAATATGATTTCTAAAGTATATATATAAACTATATCCAATATAGTAAGCTTCATATATAGATAGATAAGCTTATTATATATATATATAATATATATATATAGATATACTATATAAAATAATATTGACTCTATACACTAAATATATATCTAATACTATGATAATTTATTAATATAAATACTATATATACTTATAAATATCAATATAATATAAATATAATATATATTATCATTATTAATAAGAGACTTACTATATAATAATATATATACTAATATATATAAATATATATATAATTTATGTAATAATATACATAACATACATACATACATACATGCATTAACATACATACATAACATAACATCCATAACATACATACAATACATACATACTGCATACATACAACATACATACCACGAAATGCAACATGCAAGGTCGGACGGCACGCAAGGACCATACCCATAACTACCATATACATCGCCGATTATTATATAGAATGGGAAAAGACAATACATACTATACATACCATACTCATACCCATAAACCCATACAAATACTAATATATATATATAATATATAATATACTAATCAAATACTACTAATAATATACTATAATATTATATATCAATATTATAATAAACTATATATATATATATATATATATATATCATCCTCCTCCTATCCCCAGATAGGGGGTGAGGTGCGCCAGCATACACAGGAACAGAAAAGTAATAGAAGAACCATAATGCAAGTCGAACAGTAAAAGCCCCCTCCTTGTACGTCAACTTTATACTCCAAAACCCTTAACCAAAAAAGTGAGGAACTAACGTCGCCAGAACAGGAAAATCCACCTTAGACCGGTTTCACGAGAACTAGGGACGGACAATCTCCCTGTGTGTGTCTGCCTATCCGTTCATCCCCTGCGGCAAACATAACCATAATCCCCTTACAAAATCCCACATTGCTACTCCTGTCATGCACTTTTCTTCTCGCC